>JUFY01021263.1:0-10199 GCA_001855655.1 Leptopilina clavipes | reverse complement strand
TATTTAATCCCTACTTTAAAAACATTAATATCTAATTTTTCGAGTATTTTCCAATTTTTAAAATTATTATTCCTATTTCTAGAGTATTTTTCTACTTGAAAAATATTATAATCTTATTTTTAGAGTATTTACAATTTTTTGAAATATTATTCTTATTTCTAGAATATTTAATCCCTACTTTAAAAACATTAATATCTAATTTTTCGAGTATTTTTCAATTTTTAAAATTATTATTCTTATTTCTAGAGTATTTTTCCTACCTTAAAAATATTATTTTTAATTTAAGAATATTTCTTTTCTTATTTCATCCAAACAATATATATTTTCCAAATTGCTATATTATTATTATAAGAAAACAATATTCAGGAATACTTTATTCGTTATCAGCAAAAAATTTTATTCTTAAATTAAGAATATATTAATTTTTTTACAGCACGCTGTTGAAGAGTGGGAAACAATAGAGAGAAGAGGAAAAAAAAATGTTATTCCGCATACATTTCTTCTCTCTCAATATAATATATATTAATGTATATAAATTATAACTTATAGGAAAAGTGAAAAACGATCTTAGATCTTGGGAAGTGCTTTCAAGTGCATTTGTCGCGGAATGCAAAGCACGTGCATATTCACGAATATATGGTATATAAGTATACGCACATATGCGGCATACATTAGCATAGCTTTACTCCGGCACGGGCTGCTTCATAGCTAGTTAGTTGGCACGCGACCAGTAGTGCCTCTTATATATACCATCGAAAGGAGTCAGGGGGGGGGGGAGATTTGGAGCACGCAAACATTTTTTTCAATATTTCATTTTTTTTTCTAAACGCAAGCAATTTAAACAAAGTTGTAAAAATAATTATGCAGCACATAATTTCTATACCTAAAAAATTTTTTTCCAAAACTATCGTATTTTTTTCCCTTTATCCTTCACTTTTTACCCCCTAGGGAGAAAAAAAGGATCATATTAGGTAAAAATCATAGTCTGTTCTATATATATATTATTCCCAGGGAGCAAAGTGGACTGTTTCGACACTAGGGAGGAAAATGGTTTTTTGTTTCGATCACTAGGGAGTAAAATGATCACTTTCTACATTATGGAGTTAATATAAATACATAGAAGAAAGATAAAACTGAAGTTTTTTTTTGTTAATTCTTTTTTTCTATATATATATATATATATATTAAAAATATATTCTACCTTTATTAAAATATACATATTTTAATCAATTTGGGACTAAAATGGTATATTTTTACCCCCTAGGGAGAAAAAAACGATCATATTCGGTAAAAATCATCGTTTGTTCTATATATTATTCCCAGGGAGCAAAGTGGACTGTTTCGACACTAGGGAGGAAAATGGATTTTTGTTTCAATCACTAGGGAGTAAAATGATCACTTTCTACACTATGGAGTAAATATAATTATATAGAAGAAAGATAAAACTTAAGTTTTTTTTTTGTTAATTCTTTTTTTTTTTTATATATATTTTAATCAATTTGGGACTAATATGGTCTATTTTTAATCCCTAGGGAGAAAAAAACGATCATATTCGGTAAAAATCATCGTTTGTTCTATATATTATTCCCAGGGAGGAAAGTGGACTGTTTCGACACTAGGGAGGAAAATGCATTTTTGTTTCGATCACTAGGGAGAAAAATGCTTTTTTGTTTCGATCACTAGGGAGTAAAATGATCACTTTCTACATTATGGAGTAAAATTATATCTTATTTTTTATCTAAAGTATAGAAAATTATTATATTATTGTATTATTTTTATTCATTAATTATTATTTTACTATATTATATTTGTTACTTATTATTTTATTAATTGACTCAAAATGTTACGTTTTCTCCACTAGGGAGTGAAGCGTCCACTTTTTCTCTGGGAGAAAAAGTTATTTGAGTTAAAATGGGTTTTTTTTAAATACCTAGGGGCTAAAATGGGTCGTTTTCATTCTTGGGAGCTAAAACTATCAATTTTTACCCGAAAGGAGGTAAAACGTGTCATTTTCATCTCTAGGGGTTAAAATATGCGGTTAATTTTCATCTCTAAGGGGTAAAATGGGTCCTTTTAATCCCTAGTGGCTAAAATGGAACTTTTTCATCCTAGGAGGGAGGAGGGGGTAAAACGATCCATTTCGATCTGAAAGAAGGTGAAATGTGTCGTTTTCACTCCTAGGGGCTAAAATGGTTGGTTTTCATCCCTAAGGGTAAAAATGGGTCCTTTTAATCCCTAGTGGCTAAAATGGAACTTTTTCATCCTTGGGGGGGGGGGGGGTAAACGATCCATTTCGATCTGAAAGAAGGTGAAATGTGTCGTTTTCACTTCTAGGGGCTAAAATGGTTGGTTTTTACTCCTAGGGGCTAAAATGGTTGGTTTTCATCCCTAAGAAGGTAAAAAAATTTTTTTCATCCCTAGGGGGTAAAATAGCGAAGTTTTACTCCTGGAGTAAAAAAAAGTAAACATTCCTCCCGCTGCATTTGATACATCATATTTGTTAAAGTAAGAGTAAAGAATAATAAATGATTAAATATTTTTTTTAAATATACATTTAAATAATTGATTTACAAATTAATTTCGAATGATAATGAGTAGCAGAGGATTGTCATAATATTAATAATTATTGTGTTAACGATGAGAGAGAGAGAGAGAGAGAGAGAGACTTAAGACGACCAAGAACGGCCTTAAAGGTTTTAATGTTATGCGGGATTCCCTACCCGAGGTGTGTATATATATACATAGTAGACGAGTGAGAAGAGAGTTCGCGCTTCTCTCCTTGTAGGAAGCCGTTAACCCACTTGTTCTACCGTTTACTAATGAGAATGAAAATGAGATGACTGCCTTTATTTTAATTTCATCAGGTGCAAAACACTTCCTATTCACCTGTCATTGCTCTCTCTCTCTCTCTCTCTCGCTCTCTCTCTCTTTTTCTCTCTCTCTCTTACTCTCTTCGATATCTTTATATATTATACAAACAAACAAACAAAAAAAAAAAGTGAAATAATAAATAACAAATACCACATTAATTTAATCAATTTATGTACATTTTATACATAACTTTTACATCTTATATACATATTTTCATTCTTAAGTGGAAAGATTCCCCTATTATAAAAACAAACTTTGTGTACATATATATACATATGTTTATGTATATTATGCGCGTACAGTGTAACAGGTTGAATTTGTATTTTAAATTCCAACAGGTTTTGCATTATTAGGCAGCAAAGAAAAAAAAATGAAAACAATATTTGTAGGTATAGAATGTGAATCCGAAGAAAAGCAAAGTGTAGAAAGTGGTATAATTTTTTAATCAATTGAGAAGAATTTTGTTTTGAAAAGAAAATTAAAATTCTGTTTTTTGTACACATTAGGGTGGAAAATGGTTCATTTTTACCCTGGAGAACAAAATTTACTGTTATTAACCACAAGGAGTGGGAAAATTCTAATTTTGGTCCGACAGGGTGGAAAATGGTTTGTTTTTACCCTAGAGAAGAAAATTTACTGTTATCAACCACAAGGAGTGGGAAAATTCTAATTTTCGTCCGACAGGGTGGAAAATGGTTCATTTTTACCCTGGAGAACAATATTTACTGTTATTAACCACAAGGAGTGGGAAAATTCTAATTTTGGTCCTACAGGGTGGAAAATGGTTCATTTTTACCCTAGAGAGCAAAATTTACTGTTATTAACCACAAGGAGTGGGAAAATTCTAATTTTGGTCCGACAGGGTAGAAAATGGTTCGTTTTTACCCTAGAGAACAAAATTTACTGTTACCAACCACAAGGAGTGGGAAAATTCTAATTTTCGTCCGACAGGGTGGAAAATGGTTCATTTTTACCCTAGAGAACAAATTGTACTGTTATTAACCACAAGGAGTGGGAAAATTCTAATTCTATCTCTATAGGGTAGAAAATATTTAATTTTTGCCCCTAAGCATCAAAATTGACTTTTTTGACATTAGAGAGTTGAGAAATATATTAAAATACAGATTTCCCAACTGGATATTTAATCTAGAAATCCTAGGGCAAAAATAACCACTTTACACCCTATAGAATCAAAACAAAAATTTTCCGGTCATGAGAAGTGGAAAAATACAAATTTTGCCTCTATACATGGTGAGAAATAATATAGTCAATATTTGCACTAGGGATCAATGTTGATTTTTTTGGCCCATAGGGAGCTAGGAAAAATATTAAAATTGCGATTTTGACACTCTAGGGTGTAAAACACCTCATTTTTACCCCATGAATAAAAATCGACTTTTTCGCCACCTAAAAATTTAAAATTCAATTATTTGCGTTATTTATTAATTTCTTAAATGTATATATATAATTTTTTCCATCGAAACAGTGGTGAAAATAAATTTTTTACGATTCATCGAATATATTATTATTATTATTATTTTTTTTATTTCTATTATCATCGAATTTATTATATCATTACTTCACGGTCATTATGGACAAATTTTTCTCCAAAGAATATAATAAAATTTTCCCGCTTTGATGTGAAAATTTAACTGTTAAAATCTCCAATCTTTTATTGGATCCACTCATAACATATATACGTATATAAAATAGTCTTACGACAGTAAATTTATAATAAAATTTTGAAAAGCCGTGAAATTTTCAAATAAATAAAAGATATATTAAAAGGTTTTTACTTTGAACAATTTCTGTTGAATTTTAGAAAAGTTTTAAGAAAATTGTTAAATTTTAGAAAATGGTTATGTTTTAGAAAATTATTAAATTTTAGATAATTATTTAATTTTAGAAATTCGTTATATTTTATAAAATTATAAATTTTAGAAAATTGTTACATTTTAGAAAATCGTGAAATTTATAAATTTTAGAAAATTAAAAATTTTAGAAAATTGTTAAATTTTAGAAAGTTTTTGAATTTTAGAAAATTGTTACATTTTAGAAAATTGTTACATTTTAGGAAATTGTTACATTTTAGAAAATTATAAATTTTAGAGAATTATTAAGTTTTAGAAAAATATGAAATTTAAAAATTTTGGAATTTTAGAAAATTGTTGATTAAAAATTTCAGAAAATTTTAAGTTTTTAGAAAATTGTTTAATTTTACATAATTGAAATTTTACAAAATTGTTATATTTTAGAAAATTATAAATTTCAGAAAATTGTTACATTTTAGAAAATCGTGAAATTTATAAATTTTAGAAAATTAAAAATTTTAGAAAATTGTTAAATTTTAGAAAGTTTTTGAATTTTAGAAAATTGTTACATTTTAGGATATTGTTACATTTTAGAATATTATAAATTTTAGAGAATTATTAAGTTTTAGAAAAATATGAAATTTAAAAATTTTGGAATTTTAGAAAATTGTTTAATTTTACAAAATTGAAATTTTACAAAATTGTTATATTTTAGAAAATTATAAATTTTATAAAATTGTTACATTTTAGAGAATTATTAAGTTTTAGAAAAATGTGAAATTTAAAAATTTTGGAATTTTAGAAAATTGTTGAGTAAAAATTTCAGAAAATTTTAAGTTTTTAGAAAATTGTTTAATTTTACAAAATTGTTGAATTTTAGAAAAATTTATAAATATTAGAAAATTGTTAAATTTAAAAATATTTTTTATTTGTAGATTATTGTTACATTTTAGAAAAATTGTGAAAGTTAAAAATTTTTGAAAATTGTTGAGTTTAAAATATTTAAAGAATTGTAAAATTAAAAAATTTTTTTAAAAATTTGTCAAATTTTCCAAATTTGTTAAATAATAGAAAATTGTTAAATTTTAGAATATCACTAAATTTTAAATTGTAAAATTTTCGAAAATTGTTAAATTTAAGAAAATTGATTTTTTTTGAAGGCTTATGCACCTTGCGATATCAAAAATTGGTGTCCTTTCACATTTTCAATATCATTTCTTTCACATATATAAGAAAAGAAAAAAAGGGAGAAAAAAAATATGGGAGTGACAGGTGTTATAGGTGAGTTATTGAAAGAGAGAGAAAGAGAGAATCAACGCCCAAGTATCGAATTGTGGGAAACCGTTGACCCACTAAAGAGAGTCCTCTTTTCGGTTCCTTTTCTTATACCAGAGAGAACATCGACCCCAGAAATTCCTTTTTACACCATTACACATCGTCTAGGTGCCACTCATCCCAAACGTTTAAAGTGCCACTAACTCAAAAGCTGCACCCACTCACACACACTTTTACACAGTAACAAAAAAGGGAAACTATTTTGTCACCTGAATAAAATAAATTGGGATATAAACTTTATCTCTTTATGACAAAATGGATATGTAACCTCTTTCATTTTTACTGTCCCACACAATTTTCTTTTTACTTTTTTCTTCACCTTTTATATTTTATACAAATCAGTAATCTATTTCAATCCATTTTTCCCTTTACGGGCCACTTTAGTTTGGAAATTAGTGAAGATTACGACCGAATGAGAATGATTACAACTATTATTGGAAAAAAAGTTTTTTTTCCTTTTTGGGTATAATACGAAGGAAATTGAGTCAATTTTGTTGATGAATAACGGAAAAAAAATTTTCCATTTGAGATAATCTCTAAACTGGTTGGTGTAGATTCTAAATGTGACAGGTGAAGAAATGTAAAAAAAAATGTAGTTGTAAAGTTTTTTTTTGGGAAAATTCTCAACGAAGGGCGAAATAGTAATACGTACGGCACTGTTGCGCAGTTTTTTTGATTCATATGACGCTACTGCGCAGCTTTATGTTGCGCAATTTGCCAGTGCGCATTTAATAATTGAGTGAAAAACTTGTGCGCAACTTGAAAATGCGCACAAAACTAATGCGCAATGATACGATGCGCGTAAAACTATTGCGCAATTGAGAATTTCGCGAAAAAATACTCACTTCAAGATTTATTAGATTTTTTATTACTTTTCAGAATTATCAAAATTTTTTTATTACTTTTCAGAATTATCAAAATTTTTTTATTACTTTTAAAGTAATAAAAATTTAATTTGTATTAAATAAAGAAATTATATTACACGATTTTAAAAAAATTTTGAATCTTTAAATTCGCTTTTAATTTCAAACTAAAAGAAAAAAAAATGGAATCCAAGAATTATTTGCCTCAAAACTGAGTTTTAATCAATTATTTTTTTATATGTGTAAAAATTAGTTTTTAATATTGTTTTCAAATTGAAATTCAGTGTTTAATCAGTTTTTTATTTTTTTTTATATCAATAGTGATGTTTAATTAATTTTTCAGAGCGCATTTTATTTTTTCTTTCTTTAAAACTATAGTTTTCGATTAGTATTTATTGTTTTTGGAAAAAAAAGTTTTAATTACTTTCAATTTTGAAAATTTGTGATTAATCAAAGTTTTAATGGATAAAAATTACTACCATCATTGGGCCAATATTGACCCAGTATTGACAAAATTAAAATCTAGAATAATTTAACGATTATTTAACTTTTCAAAATTATTGTTTCATTTAAATTTTTAATAGTTTATTACTATCATTACTGGACCAACATTGGCAGTCGATATTGACCCAGTTTTGTCAAAATAAAAAAATGTAGAATAATTAATAAATTAATTAACTTTTCAAAATTAGTGTTTAATATGATTTTTAATAGTTGAAAATTACTACCATTACTGGCCCAATATTGGCTGTCAATATTGGCCAAGTATTGGCAAAATTTAATAAATCTAGAAAAATTAATCGATTAATTTACTTTTCAATATTATTGTTTAATCAAATTTTTAATAGTTGAAAATTACTACTATTACTGGCCCAACATTGGCAGTCAATATTGACCCAGAATCGGCGAAATTGGTTCCAATGTTGGCCCAGTATTAACATAGCCGACACGGACAATTGGTAATTATTATACTGTTCAAATTGTCAGGGAGTTAACCTCGGTTTGACATTGGGTAATTACTATTTATTACTGGATGAATTTCGACAGCCATTATTGGCCCAGTATTGGCAAAATTGCTGTCATTATTAGATCACTCAACGGCTCTGTTTTGGAATTCGTATCAAGTGCGGATTATTTCTTATTCACTCGGTAATTGGCCATTAATGTGCCAGTATTGGGTCAATATTGGCCCAATATTGGCAAAATTGCTGCCATCATTAGACGACGCAACTGCTCTGTTTTGGAATTAATTGTAAATGTTGAATTATATTTGCGTCACTTGGGCCATTAATGTGCCAGTATTGACTCAGTATTGGCCTATTATTGGCTCAGTATTGGCCTATTATTGGCTCAGTATTGGCTAAATGTCTACTATGATTAGACCACGCAATGGCTCTGTTTTGGAATTCATATCAAGTGGATTATTTCTTATTCACTCGGTAATTGGCCAGTAATGTGCCAGTATTGGGTCAATATTGGCCCAATATTGGCAAAATTGCTGCCATCATTAGACGACGCAACTGCTCTGTTTTGAAATTAATTTTAAGTGTTGGATTATATTTTCGTCACTTGGGCCATTAATGTGCCAATATTGACTCAGTATTGGCCTAGTATTGGCTCAGTATTGGCTAAATGTCTGCTATGATTAGACCACGCAATGGCTCTGTT
This sequence comes from Leptopilina clavipes, assembly GCA_001855655.1. NCBI lineage: Eukaryota > Metazoa > Arthropoda > Insecta > Hymenoptera > Figitidae > Leptopilina > Leptopilina clavipes. The sequence goes on along the minus strand of JUFY01021263.1, from coordinate 1,651 downwards.
TTGGAATTAATTGTAATTAATGGAATATATTTTTGTCACTTTTGTCATGAATGTGCCAGTATTGGGCCAATATTGGACCAGTATTGGCTCAGTATTGGCTAAATGTCTGATATGATTTGACCACGCAATGGCTCTGTTTTGGAATTAATTGTAATTAATGGAATATATTTTTGTCACTTGGGCCATGAATGTGCTAGCATGGGTCCAATATTGGCTCAGTATTGGCCTAGTATTGGCTCAGTATTGGCTAAATGTCTGCTATGATTAGACCACGCAATGGCTCTGTTTTGAAATTAATTGCAAATGTTGGATTATATTTTCGCTACTTGGACCATTAATGTACAGGCATGGGTCCAATATTGGCTCAATATTGGCCCAGTATTGGCAAAATTGCTGCCATCATTAGACCACGCAACGGCTCTGTTTTGAAATTATAATTTTAACTGACGGATTAATATATTTTCGTCACCTGGGCCCTAAATGTACCAGTATTGGGCCAATATTGGCCTAGTAATGGCAAGCATATAATACCAGTCCTAACCTAGTAATTTTCCCCTTTTTCCACCAATTTTGCTAATTTCTCACTAAAAATCCATTATCGTCACCTAAAAATATAAACTATAAAAGAAATCTTTACGACAATTTTTCAATGAATGAATCTTACAAAATCGGTTACTAACATAATATTACCAAAACCGTTGGATCATAATAACGAAAACGATATTCTCATGCCATGCATGTGGTGAAAAAAAAAGATCTCTCAACGTGCATTTCTATTTACCCCCACGATACGCAAAACTAGCATCGCAAAAGGAATAGACACATCGCATCATCTCGTCGTCGAAAAAGGTTTTTCCCACAGTTCTTCGCTGGTGGTGGATTGGATGATGTCCTTTTTTATTATTATAAATCGTCGATGATCATAAGGGGTTATAAAACGCGCTCGCGCGCGCGCGCGGGTCCAGGGGTTTTTTTTTCTCTATTTGAATAGGAAGAGCAGGTAATTCAACCCATTTGAATATATCGTGCTTCCTCGTTTGTCGCCCGATGCTTATACAATAAATTCCTCTACAATATATATAGGAGAGAGAGAGAGAGAGATAGAGAGAGAGGTTGATCGGCCGGTGGTTGCATATATTTAAAAAAAGAAAAAAAAATTTGTTTTTTAAGGGGTTGGCCACAAGGAACCGTGGGCACCCTTCCCTTCGTCATCTTCCGATCTGGAACAATAACACGTGAGAGGGTCTAAGCCCTTATTCGCCTCGGACGGATATATCCTTCCTCTCGCCCAGGTAAGTGCGATTTTGCATATATCTCCATATGTTTAGCCTTTTTAAATACACGCACAACACTCTCACCTATACAAGCATTGTATATTATACGTATATATAGAAAAATATATAATATACATTATATAATATGTCGAATATAACGCCAAGAAGCGAGTGAATAATAAATAAACAATTATAGAACAAAATAACAATATAATAATAATAACAATATAATAATAATAATAAAAATAATAATAATAATTATTATAATAATAAGAATAATAATAAAAATAATTATAATTATTATTATTATTATAAGAATAATAATTATAATAATTATAATAATTATAATAATAATAATAAAAATAATAAAAATAATA
>JUFY01021241.1:28054-39992 GCA_001855655.1 Leptopilina clavipes | reverse complement strand
CACAACAATATCTCGATAATTACCCACTTGACCTGTTTATTGTCAGTATTCCTTATCAGAGAGATGATAGTATTTAAGCGAAAGATTAGTTTTGTAAGAGAGAAATTGAAATGAAAGGGCAATTGAATAGGTGGAGGGGGGTAACGATTAATTCGCATATTATATGCTCACTTGATATATAGAAAACTGGTAGTCGATCGTCCAAAGAAGTCCAATCAAAATGTACAAGAGAAACATGCTCCTGTGACTAACTACATTCGCGAGCGTATTGCGCAGCACGTATTGTGCATACATATAGATGTGCACCCTCGTCAGCTAGTTTAAATTGTACATGAATAAATTCAATCCTATCAGGGGCATGCTAGTCTCATCGAGCCATAGGAGTTATCTACATAACACACGAAACCGACGTTTTAGATAAATCCCAGATTCGACTCAAATAGAAAATCAACTTTACTTCTCTCTCTTTCAATTGTTCTATAATAACGAAAATTAAAATTAATTATAAGATAAGGAAGATTTTTCTTTATTATTATTTATTATTTCTTTATTATTTCCCTAATTAAACCACTTGATGCAAGAACCAGACGCAGTCCATTTAATTTCCATTGTCTATGTCCGGTTCTTGCATCAAGGGGTTCAATTACTCGGAAGTATAACCAGCAAGCACACACTGGGCCTGTAGGACCGATTTAATATTTTTAAATCCCTGAGTACTAGTTAAACATTTATTATTTATTTAAATAATTTATTATTTGAATTACGTTAAAATATGTTCGGGGAATGTGTCTCAGTGATATTTAGGTCAATAGAAATTTTTAAGACAAAATTAGAAGCCAGCAGCTCAGCCGCTGATTAGCAGACAATGAGTTTTTCATTATTTTTAGGTCTAACGACTCTATAAATTTTAATTGTTGATTATTATTACATGACAACAGTTTATCATTGAAAATAATTTACATAATTCTTTTTAATTCAAGTATTAAAGTTACTTTTTAAATAATAAAAATACTATTATTTCTCATTTTTTTTAAATATGAAAAGTTTAGTAAAATATGAATAAAAGAACAAGAAGAAAAATTATGTTACAGTTTTTAAATTAAGCACTCCAAGAAATAGCTTCCAAAAAATTTTCATAAAAGACGTTTATTATTTGTTGACAAAAATATTTAATACCTTCTATTCGTTTGCAGCATGTTGACCTTGAAGTTGTTCCACTGCTGATCGTACTCACAAAATCACACGCGATTTGAAAAATTTCGAACACTCCCGACACTGAAAAAACACCCTAACTTTTAATTGCAATTTTAGAAGAAAATCCTAATTTAAATATAATAATTTTTGAAAATGTTCAAAAAAAGTAAAAACACACTTTGAAAGAAATGACCACGTGAGAACAAGTTCAAACACGAATTATTAGAGTTGTTTCTAGAATCTAGACGCACTGAGTAGATCTCTGGTATAACCTTCACACCTCCTGAATGTAAACAAACCTCTTTGTTTCTATGTACTCCGGAACTTTATTTTGAATCTAAATTTTCTAAACTGGAATAAGAAAATATTCCACTTATTATAGATAATATTAAAAATTTACTAATGAATCAGTGTTGAGATCAGTGAAACATTTAGAAATTAGGTACAAATTTATGATTCGGTCTGGCAACACTGGAACGAAGACTTACGATCTCTACGAAGTTTTCACGACCGTAACCGAACATGATCCGAAAACGCACGAAACGAACCGACGCTTCCCGATCACACGTGATGACGCTATTTCACAAAAATCTTTCACAATTTTATGCCGATGTTTGCAATTTCAAGAAACGAATATTTACAATCACAGTTTTTTTAAAAATATTTTTCAATTTAGTATAATTTTTAAACTCTCGTGCCTATAAGACTAGATTACGAAGTAGTATAAGGAACTCCCAGAAGGACTACTTTCCTTTTCTATTTGGCCTGTACTTAGTTAGCGATTTAAGCGCTCACGTGGGAAAAGTGTTGCAACTCAGGTGAGAGAAGACATTTTTACAAATAGCGGAATGCGAATTGAATTAATTAAAAAATGGCCACGTTTTCACTTTTAGCAGACGAAACTGGTGACATACAATAAAATTTCTTATGAAAGATTAGAAATTAAACCCCCAAAAGTAGAAAATAATTATAAAAGAAGGAATGGAAACATTTTTTGAAATTCATTATAAAGAAAGGGTTAAAATAAAAACGAAGATATGCGGCGCAATGAAGAATTTTACCTTGAAGACAAAATTCTCTTTTTATAAAATGTTTGGTATGAGAATTAATTTTGTAACCTGATTAAAATCCAGACATGAAATATTTCTTGAGAGCGGATAAGGGACGCTAAAATCTGCGAGAGACAGCACATTGCTTTAAGCGAAAAGTAGTTGCGATACAAAATTAAATAATGTCTTATCCGAACGTAGAAGAGGGTCTCCACAAATTTCATTTTTATACTTGTGTTTATAACTCGGTTACAGTGTCCGACCCCTTTACCCCGGCAGTCTACGCTTCCGGTTCTCCTTGGAGACTCAAGAGTCAAGAGGACGGAGACCTCTTGGAAGTTAATTGCTACGGCATATTGAAAAAGCAATGGATCGTAAAAACAGTCTCGAACGAAGTTTACCAAATCATGTTATCTTCGAGTAGGTTCTTCTCGTTGAGTAAAAAATTTTTCGCATATTGTAAAAAAGAATACGCGAGACTTTGCAAAAATATTATATATTTTATTATTCAAAAATGTGGTTCGACAAAAATTGTCCATTCATTTGCAAAAAGAAACCCGTACTAATTTCTCGTTTCCTATATATAAACAAGCGGGGTTATTAAATAATCATGAGAATTGGCTATTTATTAGTCCTCACTAATGAACGAGTTGATTATCTTCAATATATCCAATTATAAAAATTCATTCTTATCAGAGTTTGATTATTGAAAAATTTACAATCCCAAAGTGGATCTGTTTTTAGCGACGTTAATTGCAGTGCACGCCTTGCGGCACTTCAAAACCGGAATTATTACCTTCGCGGTGCGCGGTTTCTTCGGAGAAAGAGCGCGAAAATTATCTGCATTTGGAATTATGCATTTTGGAGAACTGAATGTCCGTCAATCCTGGTTCGAATCAAAATTCAGTTAAACATTATAATAACTTTTAATAAATTTAAATATTTTATAATCATAAAATAACTGCGACTTTGTTTTGATAAACTTTGCGAGGTTTGTCTATCCCTTCACATTTTACTCGATGCAGAAAATTCCCAGTTTATTTGGATTGATCTCAGACCGTTATGGCGAACGATCCAATTTTTCCGTTTCGTAAAAGTTGACTACTCATGGAGCATTTTGGCTGAATGATCAAAAAGCATTCCGGGCATTCTCGCACCTTGGGATTGTCCACAGAAAACTTATTTGAAACACGATCTTTCGACTTTCCATCAACTTTCCTTGAACAAATAGTGCAACCGAGCTCTGTCAATATCAGGACTTTTTGGATTCGAACACGGTTTTCGCTTGAGTGCTATCTTATATTGAAGCAGTATATCGGTAAATTCTTTCACACCATGAACAATGGAGTTATGTGTGAAAGTTTTTCTGGGGAAAAGAAAACATTTTGTTTTTCTTTTCTCGAGTAAAGTACATATTATGGCAATAAATTAAAGAAGAAAGTTCCACAGAGTGAGTTAATCAAATTTCAGTCAATTAAAAGTTGTTTCAATTTCTTTCTCTGACATTATCAGAACTATTTTTTACCAAACTTTAAAAGTTTTATGTAGAGAAAATAATTGATCAGGAATTTACAGGTTAATTCTTACTTATTTAGGATAAGCGAAAGTAACGACATCTACAACTGTGGTTCGGGTAGGTTCGTGTCTACTCGTGTCGCTACGAATCTGACCCGAGCCTGTACGAGAAGACACGAACCCATACGAACTATCAACAGAAGAAGAACTAATTGTAATCTGACAAAAATTTTTTTTTAAAAATCCCCATTTTTCTGTGGACGAAACTTAAAGTGCTAAATGTGTAAAAATTGCAAATGACGACAAAATGGCATTAAAAGTGTAATATTGCAAAGTGGCATTCGCAATAGCTTTGCAAAAGTCATGCACTCGAACTATTTGTCATGCGAGTCGTGACGCAAACTTCTTCTGAAAAGATACTTTAAACTGGCGGATGTCACCGATTAGCTTCTATTCAGCTATTGTATCGTCAGTCACGTAGTCGACTTGTTTATTCATAATCGACTCAACATACAAGCACAATAAGAATTTTACGAAATTTTGTCAAAACTCCTTTTTTTTATTCCTAAAAACGATTAATGTAATTTCACAAACTGGGACTTAATTTGCGAAAATTTTTATCAATGTTAAGAAAAATAGAAATTTCTTTCAATTTAGGATCACAGACCCTATGATCGATGATGATGATGATAATAAACGATAAATATTCGAATGGACTTTTCATCTTGATGAAAATGCAACGTTGTTACTGTTCGCTTTCACTTAATGGCATTTAAATTAGGTGGTTTGCATGGAAGAAAATGTTAATGAATGTTTATTACGCAGAACAGGGAGAGAGAAATAGAACAAACGAACCGACAAACGCAACTCATGAACCCTTTTAATTAAAAATGAAGTTCATATATACAACGAGTCACGTGACTTGATAATTAAAAATTAAGTCAAATCCGTCGTAACAAAGAGTACAATAAATGATACAAAGTCGTATTTTATTTAACGGCTTTCCATTAAGATAATTGCATTGATTCAATTTTCTCTAATCGGCCTTTAAATCATAATTTAAAAAAAAAAAAAAACAAACAAACGATTTTAACATTTTTAACTATATTAATCGTTAATTTCAGTCTTGAAAAAATGTATTTGATTCAAGTAACAGATTCTTTGTCAATTATAAAAGAACCAAATAATTTTTATATAAATCAAATTAACTGTAAGTGAAATAATAATTTCTGTATTTCAATAAAATTTAGTTGACTCAAATAAAATTTATTTGATTCTACTAAATATTTATTTGATAATAGTCAAGTAATCCATTATTTAAATCAAATAAATATTTTTTCAGTGCAACATTTACATTGCTAAAAAAAATTACACTATTAATTTTCAATTAGTTTTTTTCGTCAATTTGTTCACTATGAAAACTTTCATAAGGGGAAAAATAGTTGACAAATTGAACTTTCAATAACAGTTTGCGGTTGACCACTGTCAATGTTTATATAGGATTTTGCGGTTTCACGAAACAATTTAGTATTTCGTTATGTCTTATTGTTGGATTTTCACGTCTTTCACTTTTAATGTCAATATAATAATAGTTCATTTTTTTTTTGTCAAAATCGATTTTCAACATTAAATGACATTTTACGAGAGACAAATATTAGAGGGGAAAATAATTTAAATGTCAAAAAGAAATTATTTTTATCTCTGATGAATGAAAAAAAAAATGTTTTTCTTTTTATAGCACGCATTTGATATAATCTCTTTTTTTCTAGATGAAAAATTTTTCCATCAAGTTTTCGAGTAAACTATCGATATGTGAATTGTTTGCAAAATCGGTTAGAATCTAAAGAACAATCATTTCATTTTAATTTGTCTGACAAACACTCGTTGTTCTTGAAACATTTATTTTGCAAATGGTGCTGTGCCCTGTGCATGACGGCTTTTTTTTTTTTTCTTTTTTTTTTTATCGCTGTTCTTCGGTGGAGCTTTTGCAACTGGCCATATCGATTGAAGCCTTTTAAACGGCTTTGAGTGAACCGATAGCTAAATCTGGCCAGCGGCTAGTATCCAAATTGCGAATTTTTGAGTCTTTTCATTCATATGAAAAAAAGAAGAAAAAAAAAGCTAAAAACGTTTGTTAAATTTTTAAAAAGTCATTTATTTTGTATTTTTCTTTTAAACTATATCAATTTATTTATTGAAAAAAAAATTCTATTATATAAAATATAAAATGTATAAATCTATAATTAAAAAACAAATTTATCTTTAAAAATTTAGAAAAAAAAACGTAAAAAAACTGATGGAAATCTTTTTTTTATTAAATTAAAATGAACCGCAAGGGAAATTCGAAAGATGAATTTCAGTGTAAATTTGGAGAAAAGTGTTAAATAACGATTTGCTATTCGCGATGCATTCCCGGAGGCAGTTATGATCTGTTGCCAATAGCTAATGCAACGTTGGCTTCTAAATCGACTTGAAAATTGCGACCGCGAACATTTTGCCAATCTGCAAATCTTTTCCAAAACGATTTCCTTATTCACGGAAATGTCCTTCTATGTTGTCAAATAATAATTATTTTATTACCAAATCTGTGAATATAATAATAATAATAAATAAAAATTGTTATTTGGAGAAAATTTTCCACTAATACTTGAAAATAAATAATTTCTCGAGTAACATTCCGCTTAAATAGCGACGTGAATTAATTAATATTAGCCAATTAGATTAATAGTGCATTGATAGAATTATTGAGAATATTGACGTTGAACATTACACGAGACTGAAAGTCGTTGAATTTATAAGCAGAAAGGAAACAACCTTTTCAAATAGTGATGCAGATGTGAATGGTGACATGTGCGACATGGGACAACAAATATTGATTTCTAGATATATTATAACGAATTGAAAACAAAGCACTAAACACTAGAGCGGCGCCGGTATAATTCTACAAAGAGAAGACGCTTTGACATCGCTATTGATTTCCAATATAACTAAAATGTATGTTATGCCTGCTGACTAACAAGCATCATCGTTAAAGTGAAAGAAATGGTTGTCACTGTATGTGTACATTTATATTGAAGACGTATTATTGACTCCTTACCATAAAAGATATGATTAATTTTTGACAGCACCTTTCGCTTTTACTGCTACTCGTCAAATTTTTTTCCTTTTTAATAGGAATATCCGATTTGAACACATGTCAAATTTATTGTAGAGAAAAATGCTAGTTCTGAAATATTAAAATCCGAAAATAATACTACTAACTTTTACTATTTTCAAAATAAATTTTATAATTTTTACAGTACGAAATAGAAATAAAATGGAAAAATAAAATACAGGAAAGAATTTTGTTACGGAATAATTACAAACATGGGGAATTTAAAGAAAGAATTTTTTTCTTCCACTCTGAAAGAAAATGGTGCTGAAAGCGCGCTGAAAGAAAAATGCAATTGTAATATTAAGAGAACCACGAAGACGAAGAAAAGGCATAGTTGGAATTTGCTCGCCTTGCGCTACAGTCTAACAAATAACGGACATTTACTATAAAGACTGAGCTTTCTCTCGCGGGTCGTAAAATATTTGAGACACGGTCATTCCACATGAGTAAAGTGCGAAAAGGTGAAACGACGTCGGAGCTATGCAACATTTAATGCCTCGCGCTGTTTTCAACATTTTTTTTTTCCATTGTCCACCTTCTCATATTATATGGGGCTTTTAAGGTGTTCGGTTATATCCCCCCTCCAAAGCACAATGACACATATTCTCGTAAATTGTACCCGCGATAAAAGAATAGAAAAAAAAAAACTCGAATCGTTCATACTTGGAAATTTGGCGTGTTTAAAACTTTAAAAGTCAGAAATTTCTTTAGAATTTACAAGTCAAGGAGAAAAAATATATGTCTTTTCTTTTGTGATATAGTAAAAATTTTTCCCTTATCCTTCTGTCTCGGTTAGATGAAGGTTTTGCGCATATATATTTTGAAAATCAATATGCTAATGTCTTAACAATGCAGTGTGCGTGGTTACAGTGAGTATATGTATAATATGCTAAATAGTATACTAAATAATTTGATCCACGTCTACGCTCGAGCAAGAGAGTATATTGACATCACAAAGGCGAGCGTGGTTTGGTATTAGTGGCAGTTGTAGTAGATCATTGATTTCGGTAAATCCGCTTTCCACCATAGGTGTCGGAATTACCACGACTAAAACGTCGAAATCGTGTGTGACAGCAAGAGGAGACTACGCAACGATCCTTTGATTGCATAACAGCAAATGGACGCTGTCCACTTTGACATTGCCTTAACGTAGGTGTTATTCACACAAACACAAGCAAGCGCGATTTCCACGAATCAAATGTCGATAGCACGACGAAGGAAGAGGGAGAGGTGTTTACAACGAAATTTCAATCTCCAGTGTTATTGATTGTCCTTTAGCTTCTACCATGTTTTGTCACACTGTATTTACTAAGGAAACGCTTCGAGAGTTTGGGGAAATTGATTAAATTCTTCTTTTAGTCTACACTTTAATCTAATGTAATCCATCTGATACAAATTCAACTGTAAATGGTTCCCATTAGAAGAATTCGCAAAAACATCACTAAAAAAAATACATTTGATCCAAATAACCGATTACTTGTCTATTATCAAATAAATATTTACTTGAATCAAATAAATATTTTCTTCAGTGAGTTTATTTATTATTTTAATTTTTAAGTATATAGAAATTCCACAAGTTTTGCAAAATTTTCTTTCCTATATTATAGGGAAAGAGAATTTGTCAATTTTAATCGTTAAATATTTTTTTTCAGACTATTTTTACTTTTAAAATGTCACCAGTGGCGTTCAATTTGTGATATCGAAGGGCTTATATTTATGGGTTTGTTGTTGAGCATCATGCGATCGATCGTAAATATAAGCTAAACCTTCAATATAGAGACGTGAGTGTTAAAAGTCAAAATTGACAAGCTGCATATTGTGTCCATAAAAGATGAAAATGAAAAATATAAAATTTCCCAAATGCCGTACGACAACATTTTTTTTTCTCAATTGATTCTAATTATATGTCAAAAGAAATGATGATAAAAAAAACAATCAATCGTTGAAATTGCAAGAAATGTATAGGAAAATTAACTAACTAATTAAATAATAATAAATTTAATCATAATTTTTAATCAATTAAATAAATAATCACTCAGAGAAACGTTTTATTTGAATCAAATAGAATTTACTTGAAACAAATAAAAGAAAAATTTCATTGAATTAGTTAAAAATAAATAATTCGATAGCAAAAAGTCAGTCACTGATTTGAATATAGTAATATTTCTAATAATTTAGTTAAGAATAACTAATTATTAGTTAAATAAAGAGAAAAGTTAAAAAGAAAAAATTAAAGAGAAAACAGTCAAAATAAAAAAAATTTCTTACAACTGATCCAATTAGTCAGTTCACTATTATTTTAGCTATTTTTTACTAAAAATTAGTTATTTTTTTTATTTTTTGATGAATAGGAAAAAGTCAACCAAAATTTTACTAACAATTAGTAAATTTTAACTAATTTGAATTAATGATTGATATTTTGCTTTTGAATTAGTTAAATTTTACTAATAAATAAGTGGAGAATTTTTTTGTATTAGTAAAATTTAACTAATTTAAGAGCAAAAAGTCAGTCATCGATTCAAATTAATGACAATTTTTAATAATTCGGAATTAAAGAGCAAACACTAGCTTAATTTATTCCAAATTAAAATTTTATTTGGTACAAATAGAATATTTTTTGGCTTCAATAAAAATTTTATTTGGTACAAATAAAATATTTTTTGGCGTCACTAAAAATTTTATTTTGTCTTTAAATCTGAATTAGTAAAAATTTTAACTAATTTGAATTAGTGACTGACTTTTTGCTTTTGAATTAGTTAAAATTTACTAATAAATTAGAATAAATTTTTTTTACTATTTATTAGTATAAAATTTAACTAATTCAAAAGCAAAAAGTCAGTCACTAATTCTAATTAGTTAAAATTTTTACTAATCCAAATTTAGAAAGTGGGACAAATATATAATATTTTTTGGCGCAAATAAAATTTTTCTTTGAATCAAATAAAATTTCTTTGAATTAAATAAAATTTCTTTGAATCAAATAAAATTTCTTTGAATCAAATAAAATTTATTTTGAAACAAATAAATAGGTTAGTAGACCCTGAGACAAATATATCTTTTTTTTGATGGATGTATTAATTAATTAACTTAGTAAATTCTTCCCAGTGGTGAAAAAAAACGTGCGTGGAATTTGAAAAAAAGAAAATTATTGTGTAAATTGCGTGTGTGGTCTCGAGTTCGATTAAACAGAGTAGTCATCATTTTATATAAATATGTATATAATACATAAAAATGACTTGGTCATTGTCTTAGAAATCAAACTAATGGACCATTCATCAATCAAATATTAAATTGCTTTGTTCTCATGGCGATCTAATTCATTATTATATGACGCTAAATGAACATTCCAATGTTATATAATAGTCTAAAAATTTTTATAGCAAAAAAAAACATCTATAAAGACAAGGAGAATCTTCATTCTTCGTTATTCACGCACCTGTCTAACACATCGATGCTGGATATATCGCAGGTGCAGCTGGTCTAGGCCATAAAAGAAACATAAAATGAAAATAGTTTCTGCAGAAAATCTCTCGCAGAAAAAAAAATTCACTTGCACGATCTCAAAATTTTACTTTGACTTTCATTTTATCAAAGTGAAATTTTAATTCTAAATTTTATTTTTATTTTGAATTTTATAAGGGAAAACTGAAATAATATTATCAAATAAACATTAATAAATAACTGATTGAAATTTTAATAATTAAACTAATTACTAAAAATTTTAACTAATTTGATTTTTAGCTTTAGAATTAGTTAAATTTTACTGATAGATAGTAAAAAAATATTTTCTACTAATGCATTTAGTAAATTTTTAACTAATTCAAAAGCAACAAATCAGTCACCAATTTAATTTTTTTACTATTAATTAGTAAAATTTATTAATTAGAAATTTTTTTTTATATTTATTAGTAAAATTTAACTAATTCAAAGCAAATTGAATTTTAGTTGAAATTCTTACTAATTCAGATTTAAAGAGAAAACGATCTATTTTTTAAAAAAAAGAATTTTGTTTGTAATTTTACTAATTAATGGAAATACTTCAGAAAGTGTTTCCTGTAAGAGATTTTTTTTTACTGTAACTATCTGTCACAATTTTTTTCCAATTATATTGTGGCTTTGAATGTCATTCAAAAGATGTGTAATTTTCTAAATGGGTTCTAACGCAAGAAATGTCGTCACGACACTGCTGCTGTAAAAAAAATTGTTGTGGATGCGATTGTTTTTATTTTTATTTATTTTTTTTGTGGTTTCAGAAAAAAAAACGGTAAAAACAAATATTATTTAACACAAGTTTACGAAATAATGAAACTGTTTGTTTGCAGTGACGAGACACACGATGGTACGTTTTGTGAATGGTTTTGCGTGGAATAGCCTCTAGTCTATAGATAACGACTCTTCACAAAATCACAAAGCAATCACTCTGCTTCGCGCACTATACAATGCAAAAGTAACAATGTGCATTGTATCCGGTTCATATTGGTTTACCAATTAATCGAAACTTCAGTTTATCGAAAATATCGTATTTTACGTTATTGTATATATATTTATTTTTTCATTTATTTATTTATTTTTATTTCTATTTTTTTTTTTGCTGGTAAAATATGAGTTCAACGATGCAATTACTTCTATCACTATATATAACAGTGTCCATCTTGATATCACTGATCACTCGGAAAATTTTTTGTTTCTTCATTCTAGTAAAACTACCAATTTATCTTTTTTTTACGATTTAAAAAAATTTTTTTAATTGGAAAATTTCACTTGGTCTGCGATAGTCCAAAATAGTTTTTAGAAAAAAAATACCAATTTGCTTTTGAATTTTTCGAAAAAAATATTGTCTTTCATTTTCTTTTCAAATCGATTTTTTTTAATCTAATTCTATATTTTTAAATTTTAATTACACCCAGAAAAAGATATATTTGACTCAGAGCCTATTAAACTATTTATTTGTTCCAAATAAATTTTATTTGGTTGAAATAAAAATTTATTTGGTTGAAATAAAAATTTTTTTTTGGTTCAAATAAAA
>JUFY01021241.1:4970-28034 GCA_001855655.1 Leptopilina clavipes | reverse complement strand
AAGAAAAAATCAATTTACAGTTAAAAATTGAATGCAATGGAAGAAAAAATCAATTTACAGTTAAAAATTGAATGCAATGGAAAATGTAAATGGAATTTCTGATCTAAAGGCGTGTTACTAATAATGGAAAGAAACAAGTGAAATCACTTTCAATAATGAAGAAACAAATACCTTAATTTAGTCATTAGTTTCATTCTTGTGTTCATTTTTAAACGGATATTGATTTACTTTATCGAACATTATACAGACCCACGGTAGATAACTGATTATCTTTTCATTATCTGTCGTGACTAATAATAAAATAAACTAGACACCAAGGCACATAAATCGTTTCACTCGCACGATTATTTTCGCAAAATGTGACTCATGATCACGTCGAGAATTAAAATCATTATGTACAATTTACACTGTATCATAATAGAATTACAAAATTTGAAAAGTTTTTTAATAAAATTTATTCAGTTTAAATAAAAATTTTATTTGTGCCAAACAAAATTTTATTTGCGCCAAACAAAATTTTTTTTTAAACAAATCAATAGTTTATTTATTGAGATATTTATTTATCTGAAACAAATAAATTTTATTTGGTTTAAATAAAATATTTCTTTGGATGTAGAAATAATGATTGATAAAAAATAGAAGCATGGAGAGAAGAAAGAAAATTGATAAGAAGATTGAAAAAGGGGGAAATTTAAATTGCATTCAGTGAATTTTGCGAGAGAAATATTATTATAATTCATTAGTGAGATTAACATCTGAAAGAATAATTTATATTTCGCGAAGGGGGAATAAGATATAGGGGGAGATATATTGTTCATCAAGATGTCGCGCAGAAGAAAGCGACATTTGTGAAGATCAGCTCCGAGACATTAACGGTTTTGCAGCAGAAGGAAAGTGGCTGTAATTGTGACAATAATTCTCATGCGCGAACACGTGGTGCCATGTGATTCCTCCTTTTAATCCCCTCGTTATCCAACTAAACGGAAATACCCTATGCCCTCTACTCGAGCATGAGAAGAAATTCACTCTCTTGGCCTCATGCTTTCATTTAACTCTGTCGAAAATTAGCGACAATTGTCAAAAACGAAAAATTAATTTCCGTTAAAAGTTATATATTTCTAATTAATTTCTCTATTCATTTACCTACGTTAAACGTGTTATTTTCAATATTATTTTCTCTGTTCAGCTATATTAAAATAACAGCGAGAACAGAAGAAAAAAGAATCTAAAATGGCAAATGATTTCTAAATATGCAGAATGGCTGTGGGGTCTCCGTGCGCGGTTCGCGCCTCAAGAGACTAGGGTTCGATCCCCGATGCGGGTGGGATTTTTTCAGTCGACAAATACTTTCTAAAAATGTCGTTAAACATTTTATTCTCAATTTTTCATTTGGGAAATTTTTGGGACATTCGCAGTTTATTTGAAGTGGACCGTTTGCTAATATTAATCGAACAGTATTAATTTTTTTTACAATTTTCCAAAGAGAAAGTTTTCAACTCTTGTTAAACGATTACTGATTGTTATAAAATGATCCCGTTTGTTTGAGCGAGTTTCGTTTTATTAACTCAGCACTCTTTAAAAGACAATCGAGATATTCAATTAAATGCTGCTTACCTTTAGAATGGAAAATCTACATTTTACTACTCTATAATTCAGTCGATACGGAAACACTTAAGTACTTAGCAACAGTATTTGTTTTATAATTAAAAGCCCTTCAAGAAGTTCTGCAAATCGATACTTGTTTATTCAACTGCATTCCAAGTTTGAACTTTTATATATTTTCTCCCCTTTTAATTAAAACAAACGTATCATTTTTAAAAAAGTATTTTCGTAAAATTTTTTATACTGGAAACAATATTTTGTGTCAAAAGTTTTTTTTACCACTTACAAACATACGAATTATTTTTTTCTCTGTGTGTGTGTGTGTGTGTTTTTTTAGGTGCAGGGATCATCAAAATGACAGCTACCGTTTTCGCATTAACAGTAAATAATTTTTTGCGCCCATTTATATGTAAAAGTCCAAGGGAATAAAAATCGCCGAAGCTTAATATACCAGCAGCATTAATGATTTGAGAACGACTGTATACATGTTGAAAATAACAGACTCTCTCACATTCAGGACCGGGCAACTCACATTGGCGGCGCGACGATGACCTGTTGCCAGTCATCGTTGATAATGACCGTTTGTTGGATGCACATTGCTTTCGCTCATCCTAATAACCACCGTTATTAAGAGTCGCCTGAAAAGCCGTCGTGCAAAATGGGGAGGAGACAAGTCAAAATTTTCGACGAGAGACTACGAAATCATTGTTACTGTGCTGTCATTAATTTCAAATTAATTCGACCCGAATCCAATTACACATATGAATACAAAAATACAAGTATTATGAAATAAAAAAATTTTTTTCGAGGGGATAGAAAGTAAAGGTGCCAAAGACATGCGTCATCGACAAATTATACTTATCAATCAAAAGATAATGATGATGATGATAATGATGATTTTATTAAAACTGAAAAAAAATCCAAGAATTGAAATTATGATCCAAATGTTGTGAACTCTTTAAATCTGAATTAGTCAAATACTACTAACAAATAAATATAAAAAAAAATTTTAATTAGTCAGTTTTACTAATTAATAATAAAAAAAATTTGAATTAGTGACTGATTTGTTGCTTTTGAATTAGTTAAAATTTACTAAATATATTAGTAGAAAATATTTGTTTTACTATCTATGAGTAAAATTTAACTAATTCAAAATCAAAAAGTCTGTCACTTATTCAAATTAGTTAAAATTTTTTACTAATTCAGATTTAGAGAGTAATAAATAATTAAAAAAAATTTTTTACTAATTTATTATAGTAAATTATGACTAATTCAAAAGCAAAATGTCAGTCACTGATTCAAATTAGTAAACATTTTTACTAATTCAGATTTAGAAAGTAAATTTGATCTCGAAGAAGAATTAAATAAATTTCGTTCATTTGAACGTTTGGAACTTAAAAAACATTTGAAATTTTATTTAAATCTT
The DNA here is from genome assembly GCA_001855655.1 of Leptopilina clavipes. Classification (NCBI taxonomy): domain Eukaryota; kingdom Metazoa; phylum Arthropoda; class Insecta; order Hymenoptera; family Figitidae; genus Leptopilina; species Leptopilina clavipes. Next base: position 25,006 of record JUFY01021241.1, on the reverse strand, counting down.
TCATTTTTGTAGGTATCTAAGAAATTAACACCTGAATGTAAATTAATTTCAAGAAACGAGTCATTGAGAGTGTTTTTAAAAAATGTATCTCGAGGTGGTGTTAATAGTGCATTTTTTTGCATTAAGACACGAAGGCGATGCAAAGGAGAGTGCTTTTTAGATAATAAACACGTCACCCTCATTCGAGATCTTCGTGCGCGTTTTGGCTTTTCGTGTCCATAAAAAGATGCGAGAGTATATATTTTTTTTTTTTTTTGCTTTTTTCCTTTTTTTTCGTGGAAGCGCGATTTTTTAATTTATTCACCTGTCTCAAAGTGAGAAGAGATATCTCTTCCCTCGAGGTTGAAACGCACAGAGTTTTGAAGGTGCGCGCACAACCAGAGGGAAGATTCACGGGATGATATTTCTTCGGGAAGATTGCCTTGTGGACGTAAACCTTTACACGCCTTTCACCGATTAGACCCGAAGAGAAAATTAATTAATTTCCTTGTTCGTCAGTAATTTCACACAGCCAAGATTTAGAATTCGCTAATCCTCCTCTATTTCATCCCTAGTTCCAACATTCTCTCGCCCAGTTTTTATTACACGGGAAAAAGTATAGAATTTCATTAAAAATTCAATGAAATTCTTGCAATCATTTAGTGACAATTTTTCTGAATTTCGAAAAGAAGAAATTTTAGTCATTAAGTTTTCATAAACATTTCTCACCTCTAAAAATATCACTAAACTGAAAATAATTTTCACGTACATTCTTTACAAACCGACATCCTTTTAGAGAAATAGAAAATTTAATTATATACAAGATTCTGAATTTCAAATGAAACCAATTAAATATGACAATTTTTAATTTATATAATTTTTCCTGAGACATTGAATAAAATATATAAATTTTTTCTATTCACTCTGCAAAGGAAATGAAATTGTAATATAGAATATTTGCAAGGAAAAAAAAATTAATAGTGGCATTAAGAGAGACGAAAGAGAATTTAATAATATATAAATTTTTATTCATTTGGGAGAAATAAATATAAAATTTAAATTCAAGATATGAAAATAATGGATAAAAAATGAACCACTTTATAGAAGGAAAGATGCATCGTGTATATAATAGTATTTTTAGTTTGTCAACGGCGTGAAATTAATTAAGCTAATTATTGTTTACGCATGGTTGGTGATCGACTATTATGAGTACCAGTAGTAAGTTCTCGAGTTCACACCTCGTTGCACAGTCATCGTGAAACTAAATTCTATGTATAAACATGGCGCCAAAGTGCTTAACACCCACAAAAGAGATTTTGCAATTTTCAAATTAAATAATTACCCCCCTTTTTTTGCATTCTGTATATATGTAAATTGTGTCTTTATCACTTTTGATATACGATTTATTATGATTGATATAAAATTATAAATAGAGGAAAAAAATTCAAGAAACGACTCATGCAAACCGGTCATAATATAATCGTTAAACACGATTAATGATGTAGTTTAAAGAGCCAATAGTTGCCGTTTTATCAGTATAAGCTATACGATAAACAGTTTCTGTCGGTCTCTATAATTATCATTATTGTTTCAAGTGTGTTTGACATTAGTTGAATGCGAGTGTGCAGTAACAATTATTATTTCATTTCATTTAATAGTGTTAATCAATTGCTCGTTTTACAACTTATTCATTAGTTCTTTTTTTTTTAAATCGTTGATTAATAAAAGAATTGAAACTAGCACTAAAGACTGTAATTTTAAGGTAGGAATATATTTTACATTTGCAAATTAAAATAAATTACTCTTAAAATGAAAATAAGAATACTCTTGAAAATAAAATAGTCTTGAAATAAAAATATATTAGTACTGAAATAAGAATATATTACTTTTGCAATAAGAATATATTTCTCTTAAAATAGAATTATATTCTAGTCTTAAAATAGTATAATTTATTCTTAATTAAAATTGTTGCTAATTAAAACAACTATTAAACGTAACTGCTAATAGTTATACTGAAAGAAAATTTATTTGATTCATGTAACTGATTACTTGTCTATTCTAAAATAAATATTTACTAGAACCAAATAATTTTTTATTCAATTCAAATCAAATAAAACGGAATTGAATCAATAATTTCTGTATTTAAAATTTAAATCAAATAAAATTTATTCAATATAAATAAATATTCATTTGACAACAGTCAAGTATAATCTATTATTTGAATGAAATAAATTTTTTTTCAGTGTAATTAAATAATGGCTACTATACTATGCAAATATATGCTATTATTATTATTATTTGTATTTTTATGTTTATTTTTATTATTATTATTATTATTATTATTATTATTATTTGTATTTTTATGTTTATTTTTATTATTATTATAGAAGAAAATGGAAGATTGTAGCAATTTTCAAGTAAACCTTGTTTGCATCGACTCGAATTAAAATTTTCTGACGTGAAGTGGGACGCATAAATGATAAATTGACTAGAAAGTTCACATTATAAGACGTGACAAAATAAAAAGAACCCAACTGTCATAATAATTATAAAAGTGACTTACATTTTTCAAGTCGCTGTTATAATTTCGTTCCACGCAATGAAATCTCCATATCCAATTGTGAATTTCTCCTGTAAGAAAAAAAACACATCCATTAAAATAAACACTTAGGAAAAAATTAGAAAACTATTACCAAAAATATTTTATACAAAAAAAAATGTATTCATTTTACTTCCAGAGAAGGAAAAGTAAAAAGAAATCAATTTAAAACAATGAATTACATATTATTTGGACATGTAGTCAAATGCGATGATGGGACAATTTTTTTTTGTTTCGTTTTGTTTTATTCTATAAGAGAGTAAAAGAGAGAGAGAGAGAGAGAGAGAGAGAGAGAGAGAGAGAGAGAGAGAGAGAGAAAGGACATTGATCTTTGATCGTAGAACGCGAACGATCCACTTGCGAATCGCGGAACCTTTATAGGAGGGACGAATTCCACAGCTTCGAGATTTATTTGCCGAATAAATGTTGAGGAGATATTTTTAATGGTCGACAATAGTGGTTCGATAGTGATCTCAGAAATGTATTGTCGCTGGATGTCGTATATAATGCCCCGAGGCATCGACGCAACCAACAAAACGTACACTCTCTTTCTCTCTTGTTCCTTTCTCTTTGACTCATTTCCTTCTCTCGCACATACAAACACACAAATTTAATATATAAAAACTTCCACCACATTTATATCTTTCTTTCACTTTCTTCTTTCCATTTTTGTTTAACATTCCAAGTACCTTTCTATTTCCTCCTTTGAAGATTTATAATATTAATAAATAAAAGTTTTTTCTTTTTTTTTTTTTTTTTAAAAAGTCTCGACGTTCTGGTGACAATTTCCGTATATATTGTTACTCTATCTTCTGAATCTTCATTGTTTTGTTTATTTTTTATTTCCGTTTATCGTTCGCTATGGTTTGTAAAGTTAGCAACTGTTGTGACAGAAAGTGTTACTGTGGTAACCGTTGCCATAGTAGATAGTAGCCTAGCAACGGTTGCTACGGAAACTAGTAACCTAGCAACGGTATCTATGGTAATTAGTAACCTAGCAACGGTTGCTACGAAAGCCAGTAGCGTAGCAAAGGTATCTAAGGTAATTAGTAGCCTAGCAACGGTATCTATGGTAATTAGTAGCCTAGCAACGGTATCTATGGTAATTAGTATCCTAGGAACGGTAGCTACGAAAACCAGTAGCCTAGCAACGGTTGCTATGGAAACTAGTAGCCTAGAAACGGTATTAGTAGCCTAGCAGCGGATGCTACGGAAACTAGTAGCGTAGCAACGGTTTCTAAGGTAATTAGTAGCCTAGCAACGGTTGCTACGAAAACCAGTAGCCTAGCAACGGTATCTATGGTAATTAGTAGCCTAGCAACGGTTGCTATGGAAATTAGTAGCCTAGCAACGGTTGCTATGGAAACTAGTAACCTAGCAAAGGTTGCTATTTAAACTAGTAACCTAGCAAAGGTTGCTATGGTAATTGTTTCCATGGTAACCAGTAGCTTAGCAAAGTTTGCTATGGAAACCGTTCTCTTAGTAATAAAGAAGTTACTAAACGTTTCACAAATCTTATTTCGCTCCATTGAATCGTTTCGTATTTAATAATTATGTAAATTTATGAATTAATTATTATTAATTACTTATTTTAAATGAATAAATCGTCCTGATTGTTTTGCCTTGTCTAGAGAAAAGAGAAGCCTAGTACGTTATTTATCAAAGTGTAGTAGGTATTTCTTATATCTTGTCAAGTAATCGTGTAGAATTATTATTACTTTGGTAACGAGATTGGCATAAAAAGCATGTTACAGTAAAAGCAAAGTTTGCAATGTTTTTCTAACATTGTAAATGCGTACGGTATCAAACGTACGGTACTCGTAATATCACATTGGATAGATGTACACACCAAGTAGTACACCAACATGTTAAGAGTGGTTATTGATGAACAGAACTTTAGTCTCGTCCTACTAGAGAACTTGGATTGCAATATACAACGGCATATCTCTCTCTCTCTCTTTCCCTCTTTTTTTCTCTCTTCCACCAAGATGTTATTTACGTGAGAAAACCTCCTCAACCACTCTCATCAATTAACTCAATCACAATTTTATTAATGAGAGAAATATGGGTGTTTCTACAAACGATGGAGGAAAATGAAGAAAATTTGGACACAGCATTTTTTTCGCGTTTAAGTTCTAAAAAGTACGTTAAGTTCAAGTTAATGACACTAGTTAACTTATCTGTAAGTGGCCAGACAAAAAATTGAAAATTATAAATTTTACAGCTACTTGTAAACAATTGATTCAAAAGACTAAGGATCGTGAAAAAAAATTAATGTTAATACAAAAAATATTCTATGGATTTCTATAAAATTTGTTACTCGGGGGTTTCTGGGGTTACTGATTACAAATCCGATGTTAGTTTTGCAAAATTCAAAATGGCGGATCCAATATGGCGAACGAGTTTCTAAAAAATTCATCGGATTCAGCTGAAAATCGTTACTCGGGGGTTTTTGGGGTCGCTGATTACGAATTCGATGTTAGTTTTTCAAAATCCAAAATGGCGAATCCAATATGGCGGACACATATTAAAAATCGTAAAAAAAAAATTTTGTAATAATCGTTTCAGACTTATTTGTATTAAAAAAACTCATAAATTGATTAAAAAACATCAAAAACACTTGAAAATTGAATTGTATTTTTCTTTTTATGGGTAAAATAATACGTGAATGTACGATAAACATTTGCCATGTGAGTTTTTGTTGAGGTTGTAAAATATTTCCTCTGCATTTGCTATACTTGATATTAGTGTAAATTCGCACATATTAAGGCAGTAGACCCTTCATTTTGCGATCCATCGTGAGTCACGGGAGTTAAAATTCAGTCGCGCCCCGTCATAAAGGAAACGTCTAGTTCATAAATTGCCCCCTGCTCCTCGGTTACATCCCAATTTTGAGGGTGCCGGCAGGAACTACCACCCTCGACAAAACTTACTGAATTCATTATTATGGAACGAACAAAAGATCGCAGAGAAAGCCTAAGGCAGCAATACTTTTGCCCACTCTGGCAGTTGCGGAAGATATTTTTCTCCTACCTTTTGTGTGCGACTAATTTCAATAATTCTTCGCTTCTTTTTTTTTGCTCCACAAGTCCTGCCTCACATTTCCTTGACACATTCCATGTCACCATTTGCCTATTCTTGAAAGTATTGTTAATATTGAAATTATTTAATGATAAAATTATTTAATAATAAAATTATTTAAGAATGAAATTATTTAATAATGAAATTATTTAATAATAAAATTATTTGGTAATAAAATTATTTAATAAGAAAATTATTAATATGAGCAAATAATCCATATTTAAGAAACAATTTTTGTACAAGTAGATGTAACCGAAGTGAATTTAAGAAAGAGAGAGAGAGATTTTAAATTGAAGGTGTTTAATTTTAGAAAACCTTGAGTTTGTGTACTGGGACAAATGCAAAGGGAGTTGAGAGAAAGGTCTTTTCGCCGCAGTTCAATTAGGTATGGCGCGAAGCGTTGCACCTTGTCTTGTCGCGCGATGCCAGGCCAAGCAAAAGGAGTGCGCGACTATAAGGGTGTATACACTACTTACAGGAACGAAGCTCCGCCCGGGTCCGCCAATGAAGATCTGAACCCAACCCAAGAAGCACGCGACCAGCTTGAGGTAAGGGCAAACGTAAAACTCACTGATCGGCAAGATAACTGCTGTTTAACACGCGAACCGAGCCGCCATTAGACTGCACACACATAAAAAGCAGAACGATTGATTTATGCGCCGTTCGACTCTCTTTTTTTGTCCTTTTCTTCTTCGTCTTGTTTTCTTGTTTTCTTTTTTTTTGGCGCAGAAAAATACTCAACATTGACACAAGAGAGTCATTCGCCTTTGGAACAAAAAATTTAACTTATTTTTCAATTCACGAATATGCCCATAAAATCTAGATATTCAATCTTTCGTTCATGTTTCCAAAGGTTTATTTTATATTTGGATATTTTTAATTCTTCTCTTTAAGAAAAATTGCAACAGTTTTTTTATCTCGAGATGTAAATTTTTATTTACATTTTCTAAACTTTCTTGTAAATTATCAAACAAACGATAGATTTTGTTGAAGTGGAAGAAAACTTTTTCTGTAAGAAAAAAAGGAAGAAAGAGAGAAAAGACAGAAAGAGAGGGAGTGTTGATGCATTCGATTGTATTCGACTCGTAATTAACGCCTTGTCGCCTCAAGGCCACTGCTCTCACGATCGTTATAGACAAGCCAAGTCAACAGTTAATATAACATTGGGACGTTGCGCTTTTGCAAAGATGGAGCGCATGTCTTTGATGGTCTTGGCCGCGATCTTTACTTTCACATTACGCGATTAAGGCCGTGACTAGTTACGCTAGACATATTACGCGAGATTGTACTTGAACCAGTTTTTCTAGAGTTCACTGCCTCTCGTATTTATAAATATACAAAACTTTCACCTGACAACATTCTGATTGATGATACTCTTTTATATAACAATAAATATTGTCTCGTGTTGCATATATATGTATATATACTTAAGCTGCATTTTTCAATCAGTCACGCGGGGAGAAAATGTCTTACACTCTTACGTAATCTTTTTCTTTCGCTAACCATGTAAATCTTCTCTTCAAGACACTGTCAATTTATCAAAAAAAAACAGGGATAAATTATTAATTATCGTAAAAACTAATCATTGACTAATTTAGTAATTGGAAATATTTTCAATTTGAACACCCAACGACCAGAAAAGTCTTAATTATTTTAATTTAGCATTAGCAATAAATTTTTTTTACAAAATAAAAAATTACTTTCTAAAACTGAATTAGTAAAAAGCCCACTAAATTACTGTAGTAATTACTAATTTTAGTAATTGCTAATTTTTAGTAATTACTAATTTTTAGTAATTTTTCACTAACACTTTGGTAGAGAAAATTAGAACCACTATAAAAAATAGTAAAATTTTACTAAAATTTAGTGAAAATTCTTAATAATTTAAATTAATGAACGAGTTTCTACTAATTTTTAGTAATTTTTCACTGACAGTTTAGTAAAAAGAATTAGAACCACTTTAAAAAATAGTAAAATTTTACTAATAATCAGTGAAAATTATTAAAAATTGACACTTTAGTAAAAAAAAAAAAAATTAGAACGACTAAAAATAGTAAAATTTTACTAAAAGTTAGTAAAAATTCTTACTAATTTAAATTAATGAACGAGATTCCACTAATTTTTAGTAATTTTCCACTGACACTTTAGTAAGAATAATTAAAACCAATACAAAAAATAGTAAAATCTTACTACAAAATAGTGAAAAGTATTAATAATTAACACTTTAGTCACAAAAAAAATTGAACCACTATAAAAAATAGTAAATTTTTTACTAAAAATTAGTGAAAATTATTACCAATTTAAATTAGTAGATGAATTTTTACTAATTAAGATTCAGAGTAATTCTTTATATTTAATGTAATAATTTAATAAATTATTATTTTATACAACTGTATGATACATATTGCGGTATATTATCCTATTATAAATATATCCGTTCCTCTAACTTGAGTCAATTTTATTAAGTAGACTTAACTACAGTAGTTGAATCTGGAGTAAAATAAAATATTTATATGAAATTTATGTATATAGTTTTTAGATATTTATGAATAGTGTCATGTACTATTGCTTTGAAAATAAACCTTTCTAACATTGGCATAAGACATACGCAGTATAAAGAAGAAAAAATATATATTGCGTTTTCTTATGAATTTACTTTTATTATTTTGCTGTACGAGATAAATCAGTTTAAAATATTCATATAGGAAACAGTTGAATCATTTAATTCTGAAATGCGATCATATGTAACATGAGACTGATGAGTTGAGAAAGTGACATATCGAACAAGTTTCATCGCGCATTTATTCTGCAATACAGGGAACTCATTTGTATCGTCTTGCGATCCAAATCATCATGAAAAACGTATGAATTAAATTCTTTTTAATTTTCTAAATCGATTTTTATATAATTTTTTTTATTTATTAATACTGCTCTTTAAAAATCTCAATTTCAGACCAAAAAATGTACCAAATTGTTAAAAATTAAAATGCAACGTCTCAAATTTAGTTACTCAGAAACAGTGTAAAATTAATTTAAGAGTGTCATAAAAATATAAAAAATTATTATTTATATTAATGTAATGAATTAATTCCTAAGTTTTTATTAGAAAAATATTAAGAAGTTAAAAAAAATTTTTCTCCCTCTGGTGAGAATCGAACCCCGAATTTTAAATTCTGGGATCTGGAGCGCCTTAACGACTGCGGCTATCGACGCGACTATTTTCTTTCTCTCTCCCTCTTATGCGACAATTCTAAAAATTCAAATTCCGTTATGTAGAAATTCTTTCCTAGAATTATTTTTTCTTGATAAGAATCTTGCAATGCAAGAAAGAGGTTTTATAAAAGGGACTCTAATTTATCAGTGGCACTGATTTAAGTTCATATATATATAGCGCTCTCTGTTCGCACATATAACGTAACGCGAACGCCAGTATCATCGTCGATTATCTGGTTCGCGAGATCTTGATTAGTTCAGAGAGACGGCGTCTCGAAAGTTTCGTCGTCGTTAGCTAATTGGCCCCGTGCATGAATCCGCGATGTTTGCATGCGTATATTGCCTGTAATTTGTGTATTTCGTGTGTCGTCGTCCCCTTCTAAACTTTCCACAGATGCGCTCGTGAACGTTTTCAAGATAATACACTCGAGTTTTAACTAATCTCATCTCCCTCCCTCGAAAAACTTCCAAATCATATTCATTTTTCATTCACACTATTTTCTTTTTCCTTTTCTTTTTTCTTTTCTCCTGTTTTTTTTTTGTCTTTAAACAAGACGAGATAATAAACACAAATTTATAAGAATGAGTCTTGAAAATTATCTCCATCTCGTCTTAATTTCACGTCAATAATCTTTTTTACTGTCGAATCACTGTCAAGTATTTTCGGGACCATCTGTTTATCAACGTTTTTATCGTCCCTTTTAATTTTAATAACGCACGGGTGACATTTTTTATTTTCAATTATCGAATCTCGAAATGTAAAATTTCTTGATAAAGAAAAGAGTGAAACTAATTTTTATTTGACATGAAGAATTTAAGCGAGTTTAATTAATTTACTTTTTATAATTTATAATCGATTCAGGGGAATATTAACGATAAATAAAATGAATAAATTTCCTTAAATCCGAATTGATTTTATATATTTATAAATATATAAATATAAAATATTCTAAAAAGGGAAAAAAAGTTTTCCTGTGCGAAAGGAAAAGAAATTAAAAACTTATTGAACGGGTAATATAATATATTCTGTACGAGTGTTTCCACTTGTTTTTTTTTTTATTGAAAGAAATTATGCAAATTGTATTGATGAATTAGAATGAAGTTTAAAAATTACAATGGAGTTGAATGCGCACCCTATGGAAAATTTCTGTTCAGTTCAATTCCATTCACTGTGATTAGAAAATGGAATCGTAGAAAATTACCAACATTGCATGTAATGTTACGACGATAGTTGACTGGTTGTTATCTTTCTCTGGATCGTTAGGGCTTTACTTCAATTTAACATGCATGTGCAAAGAGAGTCTATCGTTCTCGAGCTGTATATATATTTTCTTATACATATCCCCTACCCTCATGTTTTCTCTGATATCGATATGTATGATTTTTTTATTATCCACACAGCTATTTTAAATAGTAATTGTCATGTCAACTCTTTTATATTCAGTCTACTTTATTATTGTACTTTTCAAACTTTATCAAATATTTAAAAACCTCTAATGATGTGGAAACTTTTGCAAATTACGTTGCCGCTTGTTGTTTTGCAAACAAAATACTAAATCAGTTTTATCTAATATTTCATATATTAAAATTTATAACCTCGCAGAAATAATTTATATATATAAAAATGTTTACCTCGAAATGTATATTTCGAGGCAGAAAAATAATATTTTAATATAATTTTTCAAGTTTAATCAAGTCGAAATCAAGATGAATTTATTTTCAAAACACTGAAGAAAGGGGATAATTTTTCTATTATTTTTCCATCATTGTGTAATTTTTACAGAAAGGGAAGAAATATTTTTGAAATAGTTGTTAATTGACGAGAGATAATTAATGACTATATTTGCTATCGAAATACACTTTTTATTTATTTTACTCCCCCTCGTACTTATAGTTTGACCTAAATATTATGTGTTCTTTGATGAGAAAAACTCGTCGCTACTGAATTTCATTGGAAACATTGCTTTTAATGTTTCAAATAAAATTCAATAAACTGATACCAAGTAATGAAGCTAAATAGAAACGAATTATTAGTTCTCGGAAAATTGAACTATAAATTTATATATCAATCGAGACAACCTGACCAAATTGTTTTTTTTTTAATGTGCACGAATCAAGATTAAAAATAAAAATAAAAATTCTGAAAATACAATAAATAATTAAAAATAATTGAAATTCCCCCAAGAATCTAATTTATTTTTTTATTTATTTTCATTTCTTTTTTATTACTTCTTTTTAATTTACATGCAAAAAGTAAAAATTCGATTTGAAAAATCTGAATTTTCTTTTTTTTCATTGTCGCTTGATCACTTGATTAAATGGGGTAAAAAAAATCGAGCACGTGAGACAACTGAAGTGAGGGTGGAGGAGAGAGGGGGGGGGTGTTTAAATTTAAATTAGAACATTGTCTTTTCTTGAGCTTTGTGGCCGCTCCTTCAGATTCATTCATAATTTATAAAGTAATAACGAAATGGAATCGTGACTTGCAACATCTCACTTCAAGAATGAAAGTGTTTCATTATTTAATACAATTAACCAAATGCTCTCGCTTTATTATTGGATCGAGTTTAAAGTCGACATGCGGTGAGTATATTGTAGTTTCATGTAACCTACTGTTACAAATGAATGTATCTTCATCGTAAATAATATAAATCAAGAGACATTTCCTATATTACATGACACAAAACAGTTTTCGAATTTTCCTTATTCATCTCTTGAATATTAATTTATAATTCGACAACAATTTTTTTTTTTGATTTCAAAATTATACATTTGAATATTTATTAGACATGAAATATATTAAATGTATGAATAACTTTATAACTAAATGAATTTGAAATAACTTTTGATAAATTAATTATTATTCATCGAATTCGTAAATTAGTTTCTATTATATGTAACTTTGCTATTATTAATAAATTTCCAAAATTATTTTCGAATACATTTGCCAAATTGATTTTAACTTTTTTTTTAACTTAACTAACTCTCTGCATCTGAGTTAGTAAAAGTTTTAACTAATTTGAATTAGTGGCTGACTTTTTATAAAATGTTTTAATAAATTACAATTTTAATTAATAGTAAATAAAAATTATCTACAAATAAAAATTATCTACAAAATTAGTAAATTTTAACTTAAAATTTACTAATAAATTAGTAAAGAATTTTTAATAAATTTCCATTTTAATAAATAGTAAATAAAAATTATCTGCAGATAAAAATTATTTACAAAATTAGTAAATTTTAACTTAAATAAAATTTACTAATAAATTAGTAGAGAATTTTTATTTACTATTTATTAGTAAATTTTAAGTAATTCAAAATCAAAAAGTCAGTCACTAATTCAAAATCAAAAAGTCAGTCACTAATTCAAATTAGTGACAATTTTTACCAATTCATATTCAGAGATTAATATTTATTTAATAAAGGTAAACTGAAAAAAATTTATTTGATTCAAATAATCGATTACTTGTCTATTATCAAATGAATATTTACCTGAACCAAATAATTTTTACTTGAAAGAAATAAGTTATAATTGAAACAATAATTTCTGTATTCAAATCAAATTTACTTGGTTCAAATAAAATTTATTTAATGTAAATAAAATGTATTTGATTTAAATAATTATTTATTTGATAATTTTCAAGTAATTTATTATTTGAATGAAATAATTTTTTTTTCCAGTGTAGTAATTAATAAAAATTTATTGATTACGAAAAAATTGTTGCCATTAGAAAAAAATTTTTAAAATAGCTGAAAAATTATGTGCAATCATAAATATATGATAATCGTGACTTTGCCAGCAACCCTTTGTTGATGTTACTTCCTTCTCCCGTTTCTTTAGTCATACGGAAATAAAGCGGCGATGCTGTCACGATATAATAATTTATTAGTCACAACTGGATACTATCACCCTAAACCTGTCAATACCACCTTGGCTTAGATGGTGCGACTTCCTTTCCATCGTTTCAGTGTAAATTCACCAAGTTTAATCTTGTCATTTGCGGATATTGACCTCAACTGCTTTATAGATTAACTGAGAAATCTCCATTTCAATCATTTCACAGAGAAAGTTTTTTTCAAATTCAATATTCATAAATACTACCAAATTCAAATTTTGTTTCATATTTCATTAAATATTTAATAATTTAAATTTATTACTGATTAAAAAAAATAAAACAGTTTTTTTTTAAAATAATTTCGCATATTTCCAGTTACTTATATTCCGTATTTTGATGTATAAATTCCACTTTTTACTTTTTATGTTTCATTTTTTTTTTCAAGTCGTCTTGTTATATATATACATATGTGTTATTTAACTTTTAAATTCTAAGGGAGTGATATCCTTACGTTGAGTAAACGTCCCGGAATAAATTTGCAAAAAAAAAAAAAATTCTCGAAAACGTAAAGTCTAGTGTGAAATGTTTATCAGATGGAAATTTTTGATGATCCAGTTTATGTTAGAAAAAAATTTTTCTTTTGACGGAAAACAAATAATAACTAGATATCTCGTCTTCTTTTTTAAAAAAAATTATTTATAAAATCCATTAGTGAGAGGAAATATTAAACACGCAATTTATACGGTAAAAAACAAAAATACTGACGGTAAATATTTAAATTTCAAAAATTCAAGGATAAAAGTAAAAAAGTAAGTAATGGAAAAAAAGTAAAAGAAGATAAAAGAAAGTAAAAGAAAAAAAATAAAATAAAAAAAAAACAGAAATAGAAAATACAAAAAATACAAAAATAAAAAATACAAAAAATACAAAAATCAAAAAAACAAAAAATACAGAAATAGAAAATACAAAAAATACAAAAATCAAAAATACAAGAAATACAGAAATAGAAAATACAAAAATTTCAGAAATAGAAGATACAAAAATACAAAATACAAAAAATACAAAAAAAAACAGAAATAAAAAATACAAAAAATACAAAAATCAAAAAAACAAAAAATACAGAAATAGAAAATACAAAAAATACAGAAATAGAAGATACAAAAATACAAAATACAAAAAATAAAAAAAAAACAGAAATAAAAAATACAAAAATTTCGATTAATTAGAAGAATTTTTAAATAATTTACAGTTTTATTGAATGGTAAACTGAAAGTCAAAAAATAAAAATTTCTGTTAATTAAATTAATTTAGAGAAATAAAAAAACATATCTAAATAAACTGTGTAATTTACAATTTTTTTACATTCGGTAGGAGAAATTTAATTTACAATAAAAGTGTTAATAAGTGAAAATACAAGCAATATTCTTCAGTCGAAAATATCGTTCATAAACCCATCTCATCAGTATTCTGAAACGGTCAAAACTGTCCAAACTGCTACTGAAAAGCGAACATGTACTGATTTGCATAATAGCTTTCCCCTGATGTGTAACTTCAAATGAAAGGAAAAGCACCATTTGTTCCCCTCATATGACAAATATATAATTTTATAATTACTATAAAAATAAATCCAAAAACTTGGAAATTTACTATAAAAAAATAAATCATACAATTCTCCGCAGAATCATATATAATGATGTGGTGAGATAATAAAAAATTTCATTGAGAATATGTGTAAAATTTTTCACCTTAAATAAATGGAATTTCTTTTTTTTTCTTTACTATTCCAACTTGCTTTACTTATTATGATTACTAGAATCTTATTTTGCAAGCTACAAACAAAGTTTACTGACTTTTCCAACCCACTTTCACATCACAGGCGAATTGTCTGGAGAATAAGAAGACACATAAAACTGAAAAGTTATTGTTTGAAATCATAAACTTTAAAAGTAGCTCGAGCTCACGTACAGATCGAATATTGGTATTTCATACAAAAATTTTTAATAAAAAGGGTTTTAAAACAGTCGACCTGAAAGCAGTTTCATTTTTTCCGCTTTCTCGTTACAAATATATATATATATATATTTCTCTGTTCGATATATTTGAAAAAAAAGTCAACATTTAAAAGGAATAAACTCCCCGTAAAAAAAAAATCTAGAAGTGAAATAATTTATAAAAACTAAAGATTGTAATATAAAATATTAAATATAATATAAAATATAATAGTAAATAATAAACAATAAATAATAAATAATAAATAATAAATAATAAATAATTTATAGTTTGTAATTCATAATTTATAAAAACTAGTCTATAAATCTAGAAAAAATATCAAGTCAGACTGAAAATTAATGAATGTATTTTACATATATTATTATTTTCTGTCAAATAGTTTCTGATGTCAATCAATGTAATTTTTTTTCCCTTCCACTTTTTTAATAAGTTCATTGACCGTAAATATTTCTTTAGCGAAACGAATCTCAACAAAATCGAAAACAGTAAAAAAATATTGTGTACTTTTATTAAAATCTGTCCTTGAGGTAGGCAACGATTGATGGAAACCATTTTGAATAAATTCGAAAACAATTTGAATAAATACAATCAAATTTATCATCGATCTTCTTCTGAAAACTTTTCTATATTTGGAGCCTGGAGTCATTTCATCTAAATTGTTCATCTGATCGGTTTCCCATAACCATATATACATAATACAGATGTTAATGGCACATAAAAAAATTCAAAACAAGTTCAACTGATTTTTAAAGAAGAAAAAAAAACCACTTAGCAAATGTTTACAATTAAAAAACATATTTTTCGCTTATATTTTTCACTTCAAAACACGAGTGTATAAAATACATATATTTTATCCACTATTGAAAAAATTTATTACATATTTTATTAACAAAATATTTGGCTGATGTGAAAAAATTTATCGTACTGTCTAAATCTGAATTATTGAAAAATAAAAATTTTTCAAACTAATTTGAATTAATGACAAACTTTTTGCTTATGATGAATTAGTTACTACCAATAAATAAGTGGAAATTTTTTTTCTATTTGTCAGTAAAATTTAACTAATTCAAAAGCAAAAATCAGTCATACTAAGATTATCAAAATTTGAAACAAAATTTTTCTACTTAATTAGTAAATTACTAAATTTTAAGTAATTCAAAAGCAAAACGTCAAATTAAAAATTTCAAATTAGTTAAAAATTTTACTAATTCAGATTTAGAGAGTAGTAAATTTAATTAATTTAAAAGCAAAATGTCAATCAGTAATTCAAACTAGTAAGAATTTTTATTAATTCAAATTTAGAGAGCGGAATTAATCGCGATTAGAATCAAATCAATTCAAATCAATTCAAAAGCGAAAAGTCAATCACTAATTCAAATTAATAAGAATTTTTACTAATTCAAATTTAGAGAGCGGAATTAATCGCGATTAGAATCAAATCAATTAAAATCAATTCAAAAGCGAAAAGTCAGTCACTAATTCAAATTAGTTAAAATTTTTACCAACTCAGATTTTGAATGTAAGAAATGCAGATTTGGACACAATGCATATAAAATTGACAGGTAATTAAAAATAAATTATGAAAAATAAAAAACTCTTTCCTCACTGTTATATGTGCGAGGAAAAAAAGAAATTTGCTGTTGTAATATATGAAAAACTGGAAGCGCAAGTGCTATTATTATATTTCACTGCGTGTATGCGACATATTGTATCTTTCTCCCTTCACGGAGTCTCTGTATAAATAAATTAGTATCAAATGTGAGACATAGCATAGTAAGTCTTTAGAACAACTGAATGGGTGAATGGCACGACGGAAACTAAAGAGTTTACAAATGTATCTGTTGTTATTGATACGGTCGTTTGTCATGAATTTTTCAAGACTATGAAGTTCAGTCGCGGATAGTATTGAACCCTTTTTTATATGCATGCACTTGTCATATGAAAAAAAAGCAAGGAAAACAATCCCCCGTCGACGTTTATATCCACAGAACTTTTTTCTTCTCTCTCTTAAAGTCTTCAATAAACAAAAATTGACATTATCCATAGAAAATGAAAAAAAAGACTTAAAACTTACTCTAGAAAAAAGATTCTTACAGTTATAATCTTATCTCAACTATATAAATCTGAATTAGTAACAAATTAAAAATTTTAACTGATTTGAATTGGTGAGTGAGTTTTTGCTTCTGAATTTGTTAAAATTTACTATAATAAAATAGTAAAAAAATTTTTTTATAACTTATTAGCAGAATTTAATTAATTCAAAATATCTAAATCTGAATTAGGAAAAATTTTAACTAACATGAATTAGTGACAGACTTTTTGCATTTAATTTAGTTAAATTATACTAAAAAATAGTGAATAAATTTTTCTACTAATTTATTATAGTAAATTTTCACTAATTAAAAAGCAAATTGTGAATTAATAACTAAATTTTTGCTTTTAAAGTAGTTCAATTTTACTAATTATGTAGTAGTGAACGAAATTTTTCTAATAAAATTTTACTAATAAATAGTCAAAAAAAAAAAATTTCGACTAATTTATTAGTAAATTTTAAATAATTCAAAAGCGGAAAGTCAATGATTAATTCAATTTATTTAAAAAAATGTTGAATTCAGTTTTAGAGAGTAATAAATAATTATAAAAAATATCTTTTTTTCTACTAATTTATTATAGTAAATTTTCACTAATTAAAAAGCAAATTGTGAATTAATAACTAAATTTTTGCTTTTAAAGTAGTTCAATTTTACTAATTATGTAGTAGTGAACGAAATTTTTCTAATAAAATTTTACTAATAAATAGTCAAAAAAAAAAAATTTTGACTAATTTATTAGTAAATTTTAAATAATTCAAAAGCGGAAAGTCAATGATTAATTCAATTTATTTAAAAAAATGTTGAATTCAGTTTTAGAGAGTAATAAATAATTATAAAAAATATCTTTTTTTCTACTGATTTATTAAAGTAAATTTTCAATAATTAAAAAATAAATTGTGAATCAATGACTAACTTTTTTCTTTTAAATTACTTAAATTTTACTAATTAGTAGTAAAACCGAATAATTTTTAATAAAATTAAATAAAGTGCAATTGTATCAATAATTTCTATATTTAAATCAAATATACCATTTAGTAGTCTTAAGTAAAAATTATTTGGTTGAATTAACATTTATTTTAGACAAATAAAATTTATTCGGCTGAAGTAAAATTTATTTGGATGAAATAAATTTTATCTGATACAAATAAATATTTATTTATTGTTTTGATTCTTGATTGTTTGAATGAAATAAATTCTTTTCCAGTGCATTATTGTAAATAATTTTTTGCCTTCTGAATATTATTTTTTTCCACCATGAAGAAGGTGTTTGCAGTATATTATCTTGAGATGTTATTTTCATTTTCACAGTCTTCGCGCTCGTGACGTGAGGAAATGCTAATAAATGGGCCCTGAGGTTGCGTCTTTGCGCGTATAACGGAAGCCGAAGAACTTTTGTATAATAGGGGCCAAAAGGGGTGGAAGGGGGACAGTCTTACAATTGGCGAATTATTATTAAACGCCGTCAAAACAGTGGATTTATTTCATCGCAGTTTCTTATTGATGTTCCGAAGACCGCAAAGTCCGTGGGCCGCGCCGCGGGTGGTACAAGAACCATAAATTTTCTGAATCCAATATCATACCTTTAACTCGTTAATTTTCCTAACCAATGCATCACTGATTTCCAAAAGTTGGCCACTGAAATTTCAATATGTGGTCCAAATGTCCATCATTCATTTATATATAGAGATATATACGCTAGCTCTTATGTAATCGATGAAGTATTCGACATTCTCTTCGATAATCATTTTATTAAATTATGGTGATTTTTTATTTACTTATTTTTTTATTGATTGATTAATTCGAGTGTGGTATTAAAAAAATGATAATATTCTTTTGAGGAATTATTATATAATTTGAAATTAAATTCACTTTGAAAGGTGCTTTTTCACTTGTGTGAATATTTTTTAGGTAATAATGCTAATTACTTATTGGTTAATTTATTTGTTATGAATTGTTTATTATCAGTTATATATTTCATGTCGGGGGATTTTTTGTACTCTTTCTCTCAATTTGATTTTTTAGTCAGACGTTTTAAATTCTTAAAATTATGATAATTATTATGTAATTATAATTATTTCTTCTATCAGTAGTAGAAGTAAATTTTAGTCTGACATAATAGTGTAAATTTTAATTTAGATTTAGATTTATATGCCAAGTAGTAAAAGTCAATTCCAGTCAGACAATATTTTTAATTTGTTAAATTTTGTATAAGTAGTACAAGTCAATTTCAGTCAGACATAATAGTTTTAAGTTTAAATATTTATTATTTTCTTAATTCCTTATCAGTAGTAAAAGTCAGTTTTGGTCAGACATAATAGTTTTAACTTTAGATGTTAATTATTTTCTAAATTCCTTATCGGTAGTAAAAGTTAATGCCAGTCAGACAATAGTTTAAATTCTAAATTCCTTATCAGTAGTAAAAGTAAATGCCAGTCAGACAATAGTTTAAATTTTGTTAAATTTTGTGTAAGTAGTACAAGTCAATAGTTTAAATTTTGTTAAGTTTTGTGTAAGTAGTACAAGTCAATTTCAGTCAGACATAATAGTTTTAAATTTAGATGTTTGTTATTTTCTAAATTCCTTATCAGTAGTAAAATTCAATTCCAGTCAGACTATAGTTTTAATTTCTTTTAAATTTTGTATAAGTAGTACAAGTCAGTTTTAGTCAGCCAATAGTTTTAACTTTGGATGTTTATTATTTTCTAAATTCCTTATCAGTAGTACAAGTCAATTTCAGTCAGACATAATAAATTAAAGTTTGGATATTTATTCTTTTCTCAATTCCTTATCAGTAGTACAAGTCAGTTTTAGTCAGACATACTAGTTTTAACTTTGGATGTTAATTATTTTCTAAATTCCTTGTCAGTAGTAAAGGTCAATTTCAGTCAGAAATTGTTTTCAATTGTAATTTTTATTAGTATAATAGAAATTAATTTCAGTCAGCCCGTTTTTACTCCCACTAATTGCTTCCCTTTTCAGTAGTGAATATCAATTTCAGTTCAGACTTTTCAATTTCTTGAAATCTCCCAAAAACTGATTAGTTCAAGAGAGGAAAAAAAACCATTGCCGCATATGTCATAAGGGACATTTTGATATTTGACGGTAAAAGGATTCGTATATGGTCGCTCGGCATTATTTTCTGTCAGGTTTTTGTGGCTGGAGAAATTTTTATGTTATGTGTGGGTTTGTATGTGTTGTGCATATACATTTATATATATATATATA
>JUFY01021233.1:0-11555 GCA_001855655.1 Leptopilina clavipes | reverse complement strand
TTGTATTTTTTCCGAAAAAAAGTTCTTTTTTACACTGATAACAAGTAGTGCAAGTATTTTACAAGTTTGTCTGACTGAAACTGACTTGTACTACTGATAATTAATTTACAAAGAAATCTAAAACAAACTCACTTTTATTTATGATAATAAAAATAACAAAAGTTCTTGTTTTGTCTGACTGTTGACTGACTTGAACTACTGAAACTAAAATTACAAAAAATTTTATGTATTTTTTCCGAAAAAAAATTCTTTTTTTTTTTACACTGATAACAAGTAGTGCAAGTATTTTACAAGTTTGTCTGACTGAAACTGACTTGTACTACTGATAATTAATTTACAAAGAAATCTGAAACAAAATCACTTTTATTTATGATAATAAAAATAACAAAAGTTCTTGTTTTGTCTGACTGTTGACAGACTTGAACTACTGAAACTAAAATTACAAAAATTTTTATCATTTTTTTAATTAAAACTTCACTATAAAAATAAAAATAAGAACTGCAAGAATTTTGAATTATTGTCTGACTTAAACTGACTTGTACTACTGATAATTAATTTACAAAGAAATCTGAAACAAACTCACTTTTATTTATGATAATAAAATTAACAAAAGTTCTTGTTTTGTCTGACTGTTGACTGTCTTGAACTACTGAAACTAAAATTAAAAGAATTTTATGTATTTTTTCCTAAAAAAAATTCTTTTTTACACTGATAACAAGTAGTGCAAGTATTTTACAAGTTTGTCTGACTGAAACTGACTTCTACTACTGATTGACAGTGACTTTAATTTTTCTTAGCAAAATAAACAAGCAATTTGTTTTGTCTGACAGAAAATTGATTATTACTACTGAAAATAAAATGAGAATATTTCATAACTCCTTTACTATAATTCTTTTACGTTGGAACTTTCAAAAGGAAACTGTGACAAGTTTTATAGAGAATTTTCTTTGATTTAAAAAATTCTATATCTACAGAAAAGGTGAATTAAAAAAGTTTTCAATTTTCAGATGCGGCTCTGTCACTGCGAGTGACTATGTCGAGTTTTCCAATTATATAACGAAGGACCGGAAGTACTCACGGCATTGTGGTCAACTGAAGGAGTTCGACATCGAGAGCGACCGGAAGTTCTTTCGAGTTACGTTCAAAAGTAATGACAGGCTGGATGGTACAGGGTTTAACGCTAGTTACGTATTCTTCGACGAAGGGGAAAATTATACGATGAAAACGCCAGTAAACGTCGCATCAACGTGGAGTGGTGAGTAATAACAAAATATATTAATTTCAGAAACAGGTAAAATAATTTCCATTTATTTTTTATCACATAATTTTCTAATAATAACAAAAATGATTATTATTATTTTTTTTTTCGAAAAATTTTTACTTATCTGATGAAAATTGACATAAATGAAAATTAATTTCCCTGGGGAAAATAAAAAATTCAACAATAATTGAATGAAAGCAGGGAAAAAGAAATTTACAACAAAAACCATAATAGAAGAATAAATAAATAGAATATAAATATGAATTATTCTCAAGATGATAAATTGATATTTTTTTTTGGTCAAAAACGTCCACTGTTAAATAGAATTAAATAAATACTTGAAGTAAATTCCATCCATCATTGTCAATTTGATAATAATAATCACTTTAGTAATTATTTCCGAGAAGATAATTAAATGAAAATTTATCTCGTTTAAGTAATTTAATTAATATAACACATTAAATACTTAACTAATTTAATTAAATTTTTTCTCGAATAAACCTAATAATTTAAATATAATAATTAATTAATTAATTAAAAATCAATTTCATTATCGAAAAATTAAAACCGTAATAAATTAGATTGCTGAAAACTAAAAACTTTCAGTAACTTTTAATTAATTGAATAGACAATTAACTGACACGATTTTTGTTTTGAATGTTTGATAATTATTTTACTATTTTTCGAGAAACGAAGCAATAAAATATTTACGAAAATAATTCACCATAAAATTGTACAATTCAGTGCAATATATATGTATGTTGGTGTATGTATGTACATTTTCACAATGTAAGAATTGAATCTCGAAGGATTTCTTGGGAAAATCCATCCTCCTCTTGCGAGCAAAAGTAGAAAAATCAGTGTGACGGATGAGTTTAATAAAGTCCGACCTATTGATCGTGGTCATAAATGAAATCCAATGTACGAATCAAAACTTATCATTCAACCATCTCTTTCTTAGGGCACGATATATATTGTATATTCGATAATATAAGAAGGTAAAAAAAATGATAAAGAGGATAAAATGGCGGAGAGTAGAAAAGAGGCATCTATATAATAAAAACGAAGAAAACTATTCCAAGCTTCTGGCTCACGTCTTTCAAAGATATTGAAAGAGTAAATCGACAGACCATTGCTACTGAACCCCTTCTTCTTCTTCTCTTTCTTCTTCTTCTTCTACTTCTACTACTACTACTTTCTTTCTTTTTTCCTTATCTCATTCCAAGACTTTTACCATCTATTACTCAGATTTCATTCTCAATATTAAATGATTAAATCAACCACAGCTAAAAATTTTATCACCCAAAGTCCATCATGAACGTGCAGAATTCTTTTATTAAAGGAATAGTAAATATAAATTTTTGATTGAATATCGAATCAAGCAAGAAATGGTATTTTTCAGAAAAATTGACATTTTATTATAAAGTATTTTAATTTCACTTACTAAGTTACTAGTGGATTTTTTCAATTCAAAAATAATTAGAAAGAGTGAAGAAGTAGTCGATAACATACATTAATAACTAAAATAGAAAACAAACTGAATAAATATTAATAAAAAAATAGAAAATTGTAATAATTTATTATTATTATTATTTTCTATTAAAAAAAATACGAGAAAAATGAAATAATTGTTTTAAAAATATGAAAAAACTGTTAAAAACAATTGCAATAGGGGAAAAATTTTCTAATTATTTATTTTGTACGCTACCAATTTTTGACGCACGGTTAAATCATCTGTCAAAGTGGGATTTTTGTAAACATTGTGTAAATATTGTTTATGAGTAGTAAAACACATAAATAGTCAGACCAAACAGTTTTGAATGTCGTAACATTCAAACGAGTTTTTATTTCTTCAGTTCTTGTAGAATTGTCAGTAGCTACTAAAATACTGCAATTAATTCTAATTCAAGTAGTAAT
The DNA here is from genome assembly GCA_001855655.1 of Leptopilina clavipes. Taxonomy (NCBI): domain Eukaryota; kingdom Metazoa; phylum Arthropoda; class Insecta; order Hymenoptera; family Figitidae; genus Leptopilina; species Leptopilina clavipes. The sequence continues at coordinate 8,377 of JUFY01021233.1, read as the reverse complement.
AAAGATATTTATTCGGATAAAAATCTTGCTAATTGTTCCTTAATTTGACGTCAAAAGTAAATTAACATTTTTAATTTCAGCCTTTTTGTTTCATTTTGTAAAATCCTAATTCGACATAAATCTATTCTCCTTTATTTGTTATTAGTTTGCGTAAATTATAATTTACGAAAAGAATATAGAATGATTACAATTCTTTTTAGCCAATCGACGAGAGAAATTCCCCAAAGTAGCAGTCCTTGAAGAAAAAAGTAATAATCATTGGGTAAATGGGATCACTTTTTAAAAGGATACCATTCTATATAGTAACATTGATAAACTGTAATGAGACTTTATATAAAGTGTAAAATGGTTCAAATTCAGCAGGTGGAGCTAATATCTCCTCTTGCTGATGAGGTGTTACAAATTATGTGACTACATTCCCCTTTATATCTATATATACATATACACTACAATCGAGATGCCGCACAGCTGTTCAAATCCAGAAATACGGGTATAATGTCCATGCTTTCAAGTTGAAAGTAAAAAAAAAAGTAAAAAAAAAAAAAAAATTTAATCGAATTTCGATCCTAGAAAGAAAGGGGGTTAATGTCCTATAAGCGTCAGAGTCTTTTTATTTTTTTGACTGTTTTACGCTTCACTATCAGCAATGAATTAAGACAGCATTTGCGCTCGATATTTTACATCATTCGCTGTTGAAAAATCGAATTGTACTCACGCAAAACGAAACGTTTTTCGCGACAAAACAAGCAATTGGGTTTGCATTTGCTCAAATTTTACTGCTCTTGTCACGTTGTTCAACATGTAATTAATAGGAGTAACTGCGCTCTGATAGAATTCACGATGCAATACACGAGCATTTCAATCGGAAGCTGATATTTCTATTTTTGTCATCACAAAAATTACACCCAATGAATTCGTTTTTTTTTGCCTTCTAAACCAATTTCGATCTAATGAAATGGAATTTTTAAATTCTAGTAAAGAACGGACTCAATATCGATTGTTGGAAAAAAATTTCTTTATTAGATTTTATTAAAAAAGGGGGAATTTATATTATTTGATTGTAAAAAATATTTTCTTTTTTTTAAATTAACTTTATATTACTCTTTAGACAATTTTCGAGCTTTTTTTTAATTTTTCTAAATGGTAGAAATCAGGAAAGTCAGTTTTAGTTGAGCGAAAAATTTATTATTCTTTATTTCCTATCTAAGTAGTAATAGATAATTTTAGTCAGAAAGTGAAAATTTTAATTATTCTACTTTCGTCATAAGTCATAAGTCATAAACCATTTTAGTCAGACAAAAAATGTTGAATTATTATATTTTCCACATAAGTAGTAGTAGACAATTTTAGTCAGACAGTAAAAATTTTAATTATTCCAGTTTCGACATAAGTAGTAAGTAGAAATAAACCATTTTAGTCAGACAAAAAATGTTGAACTATTATATTTTTCACATAAGTAGTAGTAGACAATTTTAGTCAGATAGTGAAAATTTTAATTATTCTAATTTCGTCATAAGTAGTAAGTAGAAATAAACCATTTTAGTCAGACAAAAAATGTTGAACTATTATATTTTTCACATAAGTAGTAGTAGACAATTTTAGTCAGACAGTACAAATTTTAATTATTCCAGTTTCGACATCAGTAGTAATGGACAATTCTAGTCAGACAGTGGAAATTTTAATTATTCTAATTTCGTCATAAGTAGTAAGTAGAAATAAACCATTTTAGTCAGACAAAAAATGTTGAATTATTATATTTTTCACATAAGTAGTAGTAGACAATTTTAGTCAGACAGTAAAAATTTTAATTATTCTAGTTTCGACATAAGTAGTAATAGACAATTTTAGTCAGACAAAAAATGTTGAATTATTACATTTTCCACATAAGTAGTAATAGACAATTTTAGTCAGACAGTAAAGTTTGAATTAATTCTATTTTCGACATAAGTAGTAATAGACATTTTTAGTCAGACAATAAAAATTTTAATTATTTTATTTTCGACATAAGTAGTAATAGACATTTTAGTCAGACAAAAAATGTTTAATTATTCTTTTTTAGTCATAAGTAGTAATAGAGGTTTTTAGTCAGACAAAAGTTCAATTACTTTTTTTTATTACAGTGTCAGTAGTAATACACAATATTAGTGAGACGCAAAATATTCTTCTAATGTTTGATAATATGATTTTTTCTATTCTACAGTTTCACTGTGAATAGTTTAAAATAAACGGATTTATAAAATCCAATAAAGTGTAATATATTTATTTACACAAAATATGTACATAAAAGGTTTGAAATAAAGTTCACATGGATATTTAATACGAAATTGAGAAATGTTTTATATGAGTGTCTTGTGTATTCTCAAGTGTATATCGTTTGCAGAAAATACACTCCCACAGAAGTACCATATAGATATACTGTTATAGGTATTGATCTAAGAAATACGAGATAGATTTAGAACCATCAGTCATCTCTTATCAAAGCCGACGAAAGATATGTGTTTCGGTCAGTCAATCTGCTTTCCGTTAAGCATCAATGGGATTTATCGAACAATACATTTTAGAACTCTATCTAAATAATGCACAACTCCTTTCTTTACTTTTACAAAAAATCACCTCCGACTGTCATGAATCTTCATTTTTTTTTTTGTTTTCTAAATTGATATTTAAATATTTTTCTAAATTTCTAGCCTTTTTTTCTTTTCGTAAATTTTTTGTTTTCAAAAATTTTTTTTTTTTGTTTTCTTAATTGATATTCAAATATTTTTCTAAATATCTAGCTTTTTTTCTTTTCGTAAATTTTTATTTGCAAAAAACAAAAGAAAAAAGAAAAAAATTGATCAAATTAACACTAATTGACTAATTATTGCAAATTTATAAAATAATTACAAGCAAATATTATTAATTACCTACTATTCATACTATTTATCGAATAAATTTTATTATTTATTATTTTTGTAATTATAAATTTTTTACATGAATAAACATTTTTTCAATCTTGAAATAATTTTATAGTAATTTTTCCAAAAATTACTATAACATCAATAGGGAAAAATTTGTCATGTTAAAATGTTTAATTTTTAATTTTTAAATAAAAAGAAAGATATTTTATTGAATATTGTAAAACAAAAGTTGGAAAAATTAACAATAACAAAAACTGAAGAATGTGAATGACAAAAGGACAAAACTTGTTAAGGGAAAAAATAATAAATGTTCCATGAAAATTTATCTCAATTGCACTCAAACTAAATAATAAATAAAAAAAAACGATTGTCATTATTATTGTTTTATTATTAAACATTTTTTGTTATAAAACTTAAAAGAAAAATAAAACATTGTTTATATTAATATATTATTATTTACTGAATTCATTTCGAGGGCACTATATTTTAAAAAGAGAATTAATAGAAATGTCTATTAAATAAGCGAAACGTTAAAAGCTCTGAAAGAGATATTTGTTAGCTTTGTTTATCAACAGGTAGCTTTGACAGGCGATGCGAATTTTCATCGTTTGATTATACCTCATATTATTGATCTAGCATTGTCTCACGCGGAAAATTGCTCATAACTTTTGTTTTCCTTTTTTTGCAAACAAGCCTTATTTATCTTTTTTGTTTCATTTTTTTTATTCCATAAAGAAAAATTTTAGTTTCGGCAAAAAGTAACATTTTGTTATTATTATTATTATAAATACATTATACATAAAAATACCTATATATTTTATTTTATATAAAATTTATTTCACAAATAATAGAAAAAAAATTTGAATGTTTAAATGATTTTCAATTTAAAAAGGAAATTTTTTTCCGTATCAAATATAATTTTTTCTAATTAAAATGAATTGTTTTGTCAATAAATATTTTGCGTGGCAAATTAAAACGACAGGAACACAATTGGAAATTGGTCATTTTGTTATTAGTTATTTTAAATAAATATAATTGGCACTCGAAGGCATATATTATTATCATTATTATTTTTCCATTTACAGTGTATAGACTTCATGTGATTATTCCTCATTCGGCATAAAGCCAAACCGACACGCATCAGCAATATGAATTAGTCAATATTCAACGATCAGAAATTGTTGAATTTTACACCACTTTACTCCGTATTCTCCCGCTGATTGCACATTTATGTTTGTTCCAATTATATTCCCCTATGTGCCCGAATTCAGTTTTCCCCAGTAGGTGACATTATAATTATATTCATGAAAACTCATTACATTCATAAATAAATAATTATAAATTAAATATTATTATCGACAACATTTCATTGTATATAATATATATATATATATTATTTGTATATTTCATTTTACCAATTGTTCTCCTTTGTGAATTGTTTCTCTAATTAATCTAGTATTGTTCATCATAAAAATTATATTATAATAATTAGAATGAATAAAAATGGAAAATAGAAAAAATAAAAAATAATAATAGTATGAGAATAATAGAAATACAAAATAGTAGTAGTATTTTTTATGCAAAAATTAAAACAGTTGATAAAAGCTCCATCATATTATTTTCTTATTTTTTTTTTTTTTATCAAATTTTGTTCGTTATATTTATATTCAAGGGAATATAATGGTGGGTCTCGCCTCTATATATTGATACCACAGCTGTTTACACAGTAGCTTTTACGTTCACTTGTAGTTTGCAACTAGATAGGACATTGTAATCACTGGCACGTAATTCTTTGAAAAAATGGAAACGTTGATGGAACTTGAACCCTTGTAAACTTCCAACAACGAAAATCAATTTTCCCCTCACACCTAATTTCACTTGAGTTCGTCCTTTGTTAAAATAATATTTACTAATTTTCGGATTACCTCTTCATACAATTGATAATAATGATTTTTTTTATTATTACTGCTTTTTATTATTAGTTTTTTTATTATTAGTTTTTTTATTATTAGTTATTTTATTATTAGTTTTTTTATAATTAGTTTTTGTAATTATAGTATTTTTGAAATTAGTTTCCAGAATTAGTATTTTTATAATTAGTTTTTAGAATTAGTATTTTTATAATTGGTTTCTATAATTAGTATATTTATAATTAGTTTCTATAATTAGTTTCTATAATTATTATTTTTATAATTAGTTTCTATAATTATGAAACATAAATACAGATACTAAAATAAAAATTATTATATTTGAACAAATGAAACGACAGTAATAAGGAAAAAGAAAAAATTTCGTCACAACGAATTGGTTTAGATTAATGAACTATTAATAGACTTTTGCGGGGTACAATTGGTCGAACACATCTGGAACAATGGAATTTAATTAAAATATATTCGTTGGTTGGGACAAAATAACAAAACAACATAAGAATGGCCAATCAGTTTTATGGTTAACAATAATGAAAAGCATTTGTGTTTAAATGTTTGCGCGACAATATTGGTAATGAAATTGGAATAAATGACGTATATAATTATAAATACGCCTCATTTACTCTTCGTAATTTTGCATCTATATATATTACATTCTCTCTGGCAATATACTTAATTAAAGTATACGCAAAAGTAATAGAACAACTTTTGAAACATAATTAACGTCTTTTAAACCAACTTGTGTTAAAGCCATATATTTCGAGTTATTTATTCTTGTAATAAAATACGGAAGGCGAGCTTAGAGAGAGAGAGAGAAGATGTTTCCTAAAGGTTGAGAGAAACCGGATATTTAAGAAAGGGTTTGGTCACGAAAGCATTAAGGCATTTTTAAATACTTCCTGTCATTGCGAGAGTGAAAATTAATTACATTATTTATCTCTCAGTTAATTGGGTTACTTTTTTGTTTACTTACTTATTTACTTGTTTATTTACACAGTTTTTCGTTTACTTACTTATCCATTTGATTATTTAATCACGTATTTATTTCTTTACTTCTACATATTTATTTATTTATTTATTTATTTATTTCACTATTTATTTATTTACCAATTTGTTTATTTATTTTATGATTGACAGAAAAAAAAATCGGAAACAAATATTTCCAATTGATTTTACTGAAAGAAATTTTTTGAATTTAACACTCTGTTTGTAAATTGTTGAGAAAAATCTTTTTCTAAATGTAATAATTGACGTTGAAGAAGTGTATAATTTTTTCTGAATTCTATTTTAATTACTTTTTATTCCAGATGAAGTGAAACTTAAATAATTACTTTTATGTGTTTTTCAAGAAAAGACTTTAAAGTTTGTAATAGTAAAGTTTAATTCACGTCAAATGCTGCATTGTATAAGTTTGTTCTTCCGACATTTCAGTTTTAAATCAGTTCCAGGGAAACATTTTTTAATTGAAATCTAAATTAAAATTGTACGAATAATGTTGTTTCTTATTTTAATTTGTAATAAGAATAAATTTATATTTTTTGATATACAGAAAGTTAAAAGAGTTTTCAATATTATAATTAGACATTTTTTCATTAAGCTTCTCACTATTTTATACAATAACAATGGCAAAAGAATTAATTAAAACAATAAAGTTACTTTTGCATGCATTTTAATCTTAATTGAATAAAATACATAAACAAAATACGGTTAAAAAATCAATATAAATAATAAATAAATATAATACATTAATTAATCAAATAAATCAATAAATATAATAATTAAATTTAAAAATGTAGCAAATAAATATAATAAATAAAGAAAATAAAGAAAGAAAGGAGAAAAGAGGAGAAGGAAATAAATAAATTATGGAAAATAAGTAAATGAGAAATTAAAATAAAAGAAGTAAATAATAAGTAACAATTTTTTATTAATGTGTTACAGGTTGTGCATTACTGCTGTTGTTGGCCTACAAAGTTCACTTTATTTAAACAATGAATATACCATCTTGAAAAGCAATCTACGCGATTGGATGCTGTTTCAACATCACAACGAAAAGTTCTGTCAATAATAAAAAAAGCGAATGAAAATCACACGTGCCCTTTCCAAAACCTATCAAGCAAAAAAAAAAAGATTTTCTTCCTCTTTAGTATTAAAAAAAATTAATTCGCCGAAAAAAATTCCCCTCTTTTGTCATTTATATTCTTCCGGTACATCATCGGCTATATATATACATAAAGTAATTTAAAACAAAAAGAAAAATGGAGAGAGAAATGCACTTAGTTCACATTTCAAAAAAAATATAGTCCAATAAAAGTCGTGTGATTCAAGTTTCAAAGAATTGCCTCCAATGCAGTTGCTCTGGGACATAAGAACGAATGGAAAACCTTCACGAATTCAATACTGCAGCATCCCTTCTTTTCTCAGGAGATAAATTAAGTGGTTTGTTCTACGATTTCTTTACAGAGAAGAAAACTTATTAGTGTGACATCCAATTACATTTTTTATTAAGATTTTTAATGGACAGAAACTTTTACAGATTCAGGATAAAAAGATTTATTAACATAGTAGAGAAAAACACTCTCTAAAAGAAGTTAGTTTAAAAAAGTAATTAAAATTCTAAATTAGGGAAAAAAAGGATTTTATCATTTTTTTTTTACATATTTCGAAAAGTTTAACGTCTTTTGAATGATTTTTGAAATTTAATAATAAATAAATTATTTTTAATAATTATTTATTATTATTTTTCATTAATTTTTCTTTTTGTTTAATGTGGAAAAAATTACTTTATACAATAAAAAAATATTTCTACAGAAATAACATTTATCGAATGTAAAATACCGTTTTTAATGATAAAATTGTTCTTTTTTTTTTTTATTTGAAGGGAATTTTTCTAGAGCAACTGTCAAATGATATTGAAAATTAATTCTCGAACTGTGTCCACCGTAGATATGCATCGAACGCATTTTTATACATGCGTCCCTTATATGACTGTGATGTTTTTATGTTTTCTTAACTTCTCAGAAGACGAAGATACCTAGGTAATTATATTAAATGCGAGAGAAATCTCTAATGAGTGACGTATGTCGTGTAAAAAACAAATCTATTTTCCATATAGGTTGAATGCATCAATGAGTGACCATGTGGTTTTCTCGATTTATCCAAAAAAAAAAAAATTATTTCCAACCCCCCCCCCCAAAAAAAAAAAAAACAAATAATAATAAATAAACATTATTTTCAAATTTCTAAGTCAACAATAGCCAACAATTTTTATATAATGAGAATAAAAACTAAAACATTATCAAAAAAAAAATATTAAAGTCAATCAGAGAAAAAAAGAAAATTTTATTAAAAAACGAGATTTTTATTACACAGAACAATTGAAAAATAATGACGAACAAAATAATTAATTGGAAAAAATTTTTTAAACCACATTTTTTAAAGCAAAAAGCAACTTTAAACTGATAAAAGAAATTAAAAAAATTGTAAAGATTTTTTATGGACAGAATTTTATAAAGTAGAAACGATTTTAATTCAGAGAGGCGAAGTTTT
>JUFY01021216.1:3079-15142 GCA_001855655.1 Leptopilina clavipes | reverse complement strand
ATTATTAGGGCGTGATGTCCCCTTTATCACCACTAAAACGAGAATGAATTAAATGGCCGATCTTTTTGACAGGCTGGCTTGGCTTTACAGCGCTTTCTTTTTGGTGAGTCCCTTTAAAACTAACTACTAAATTTACAAAATTCACGTATGGTAAATTCGATGATCGGTCAAACAGAGCGCCACGTTATCCAGGCTCGGCTGTACTTGTTTAAAGCCTCCCATTAGCAATATGGCCGCCGCCTGTGTTTTGACAGTTTCAAAACAACCAAGAAAATTTCGTCTTCCTGGTGTTCTTGATAATTCGGGATTCACATCCGAATTTTTGCACCAGGAAGCACTTCCCCTGATGACCTCGCCACAGCCTGTACCACATCAAATGTTCCGGATTTATAATATGTTGGTTATTTCTCCTCGTTGGACATTTCTCCTCTCAGTCGTCGTGTGAAACAAAGAGATTGGAACCGTTTTTAAAAGACGATGTTACAACAATTACTTATAATAATTCTATCTGACGAGTGTCAGGTAGTATACTGTAGTTCTTTACTAACTATTATGATCTTAATTTTTAATTAGTTGAAATTTTACCAATATTAAAATATTTAAATTATTTCCAGAAGGAAATAAAATGAAGTGGTTCTCGTTTTGGTGGTTATTTCCCCAAAACATCAAATTTAATAGTGAATTTAACAAAATTGTGACCGGCAAAATGCCGCGTCACAATACATATTCAAGGCGTTTGCAAAGAATGCTGATCATAAAAATTCTTATTGCTTACATAAACCGGATTCTGATGATGAAATTTTTCTGTTAGTGCAAAACTTTGACACTCGTCAAAATTCTTATGGTGCAAAATAATCTATAAAAGGTAGTGTTCGCGCTGACATAAAAAATTACTGTAATAAACCGAGAAACTCTTTGATGAATCATTGGAGGATGTGTCGTTTGACAATTCCAAACCTCATAATTCATAGCGAGATGCAACACTGAGAAAAATTAAAGAACAATAAACTATTACTATAATTTAAGATTAGTTTTGATAATATATGACGAATTCTTTTCCATATTCTAATATGTTTTATTAATGAAGCTTTGGAACAGAAAACACATACTAAAACACTATAAGCTGTCAGTGATACTATGTGTAAACGATGTAAAAGATGACAGAAAGCCAACAATCAAAAGTATACAAATTTAATTACTTATCAACTTTTGACTGACCAAGCATTTTACTGGCACTTCTCTTCGTTCTTCTATCCTCGAACGTTTGGATTATTGCCAGCGTAATTTTAGATTTTATTCCAAGTCCTAGTGCCTATTCTAGATCAGCGAATGCCGCAAATAAAATTTATCGTCAGTTCTCACATTTCTGTATAGACAGACAAGGATTAGAAAATGAAAAAAAGTTAAATCATATAAATTAAACGGAGATACACAAATTAAAAATAAACTAGAGAATTAACATAGTTGCTGAATGGTCAATAAAAATTACTATCAACAGAAAATTTTTTGTAATTTTATTTCAACTTGTATTAGTTTAAATGAAGTGAAAATATTTCTACAAAAAAAATTGTGAGTAGTAAAATTATTAAAAAGAAATCCAATTAAATATGCTTTTCAATTATGCACGAAAAATATTGGTTTGGGGAAATTTTTTGAATTTTAATCTCAGAACAATGAATAAGAACCAACTATGATATAAAATCCACTAACATAACAAAAGGAAACTTCAAATAAAGATAAATGGAATAATAAAAATAGACAGACATTCACTTACAATTCTCAGACTGAGATTCCACTCTAATATAAATCTTTAATTTTACGAAAAAGTTTAAATTCTCAAAGTTTCAAACAAACGAAATAAAAATCATATGAGAATTTCATAATGGATTTCGTTCTTGAAAAGATAAAGATTATATTCTTTAGATATAGAATTTTTTTCGATGAGCTTCTTGTTTTTTTAAGGCAACGAGTCCTAAAGTGAATGTTTTTTAATGCGTCACACGCTCGCATTGTAATGTATGGTACAATCAAAATAGCTATATTATGTAGTTTAATATCATCAATTTTTACCTTTACAGGTGCAACTCCAACACGGAGAAAAATGGATATTTACCGTTAATATCTAGATATTGAAGTTTAATATCTTTATCATTTAACATAGAGACAGCTATCTAAATATTAAAGGTTAATATCTAGGTGTTAAGCATTAATATCTAGCATCAAATTTTAATATCTCGATATTAATCGTTAATATATTTTTTAAATATCTACTTTTAAATATCCAGTTTTCTCCGTGAAGATTCTCCAGTACTCTGTCAATCATACTGTAGTACAGTAGAATTCCAATTATCCGGATTTCAATTATCCGGACGTCCGATTAACCGGATTTGGTTTTGAACTTAAAATTTCTTTTTTAGCAATTTAAAAAATTTTTAAGTTTAAAAAGTTTTTTTAATGTTAAATAATTCCCTTACATTGTCTGACAAAAACCGAATTTCTACATTAAGACAACTTATATTTGTTAGAAATATTTATATAAAATAAGTTTTTTCAATGCAGTTATAAAATGAATCATATTTTAATCATTGCACTGTAATAAAAATAACTTAAATACTATATTAAAATAGTTTAACTCAAAATTTATAATTTCTCATGACAAATCCGATTATCCGGATTTTCGGTTATCCGGTCCCAACTAATCCGGATAATTGAAATTCTACTGTATTTTAGTGATGACTCAGGCGTTGGTATCCTGATGATCGTCTCCAGAAGCAAACTTGTTCTGATGAAACTTACTGGACTGCTTGTGTCCAACAATGTGTTCAAGGTTGATGATGATTCTTTGTGCACTCATCAAACTCATAAGATATCGTTCGAAAGGATTTATTTATCAATAGAATTCTCATAATTGCAATCACTTTGTTGATTCATTGATACACAATTAATCTGCTTCTCCAGCTGTTCGTCTGGTCCATGTTTTGACAAATTAGTAATTAGGTTGCGGCCTTTTTCTTGTGTCATCTTCTTAGGAGTCCCTTGACTGGTGGCCCAGTTGGAAGTATTTGAAACAAGCTCCGAGGGGGGTCTCTTCGGAAGTCTGCAGCTTGATTCCATGTGACCGGTTCTGCTGCAGTTGAAGCATCGCATTTTCGTTTGTTTATCACTTGTCGCTGCTTGTCCTTTCGTAACATTTTCCGAACTTGAAGCTCTTGATAAATTGCTCAAACTGCTTCCTTGGTCATTTTTTGTGTCATCTCATAATGAAATCTTTTCAAAAGCGGTCAAGTTTCCACAAACCGATAAATTCTTGTCCAGTTTCTTGAAGACACATCATAAATATGTATAAATAATATTAGACTGCAAATTTTTTTCCCGGTTGCATGGTGTGGCCCTCGCTAGAAAAACTGAGCAGGGCCAACAAGGCTGTTACAATTTTTTTAATCAATGCCCTACTTAGAAAGAAATTAGTCAGAGCATTGGGGACGCATGAATCTTCCATAAATCTCATTTGCCATAATAACAATTATCCGAAATTCACTGCGCCGAAACACCAGTTGCCATATAAGATATACTTATTAGAATTATTATTTAATCTAATTTTCGTTTTACCGATGATTCATTAGCTCTAGTTTTTATTTTGCAGATATGTTATTTAACAGAGATTTCGTAAGCCCGAAAAAACATTTGACATAATTTTCAAACCTTCGAAACATAATTTTACATACATTTCATTTTTCTAAAGTTTCATTTGTCCTAATTCTTATTTGCTTAAATATTCACATGACCTAAAGTTGTTTTACACGAATTGACATTTTTGACATAATTTTTAAACCTTCGAAATATTATGTTACATAAATTTTATTTTTCTAAATTATATTTGTCAGAATTTTTATTTATACGAATATTTAAATGACATAACTTTTAAATCTACGAAATGTCATTTTTTCAAATTTTTATTTGTCATAATATTTATTTACTCGAATTTTCATATGCTATAAAGTATTTTTAACCTTTAAATCTTCAAAATGTCATATTTCCGAAATTTCATTTTTTAGAAATTTTATTTGTCATAATTTTCATTTATTCGAATGACCATTCAACATAAAATTTACTTACCCGAAATTCCATTTGACATAATTTTCAAATTTCCGAGCTATTTTTAAACTATAATAATAAGAATAATAATAATAATAATAATAATAATAATTCAAGTCGCAGTATTGTTAGACTTTTTTAAAAACTGTAGAGAAGGGAGGGGATTAAATTTTTGGCCAAGCAGTAAATTTTTTGAAAAGCCGTAACTATTGTAAAACTGGGTTAAAAAAATGTTAACCTGTATCTTTTTAAAAGGTATTTTTCTCCTCTTTCGAATAGTGCAAAAAAATTTTTTAAAAATTCAAATTTACCCCTTTTTTAAAAAAATTAAAAAGTTTTTTGACTTTTGAAAAATCGACATTCTTAAAAAAATGTGTCTTCTTCAATAAGCAAGTAAAAATTTAATTTCTTAAATCGAAATGAAACTTTGGGGAATTATTGTCCTATCTGGTAATAATATAACCAAAAAATAATTTTTCACTTTTTTTATAATTTTTTGATAGTAGAGGGGGGTGGGGGCAATTTCATCAACTTCGTCAGACACCGTCACTACTATTATAATTTTTTCTGTCTGTACATTTAAAGTAAAAAATTTAAATGCAAGTGCATCCTACAGAATTTTTAATGCTCTTTTGATTGTTTAATTTTCTTTTTTAATATTTTAAAAATTTGACATTGATTTTCAAAAATTAAACACAAATTTGCTATGTTTTTAAAAATGCCATTTTTGTTTTTAATGGTTGCAAACGGAAGCTGAGGTTTTTCCTATAAATATATGAAGCATTTTTCGTGTAATGTCTCAAGTGAAAAATGCCTCATAATACTTTTAATACTCAAATAATTGAATAATTAATTAACAAAAATTAATAAAAATTGAGATATTTTTTAAACAAATAAAGTTAGGATAAGTCCAAGGTGACTAATCGAAAGCTTATCAAATTCCGCATCCAACAAGCCCTATATGAATATTTTGGTCAAATGGATGTTAAGTAAATAAATAATATAATGAATTTATAAAATATTGCAGATAATAAGGTTCATCGAAAAATTTGTAAAGCGCATTAAGACTGTATAGCAAGTTTAAATAAATATTTATTATTAAATAAAATATTAAAAATATTATGAAAAGTAGGAAGAAGATCATAAATTTATCAGACAGATAAAATTAAAAAAAACAAATGTATTTTCTGGAGTATTTTTTATTTTATTTTAGGAGTTTTTGGGGTCGTTGATTAAAAATCTGAGGCCAGAATTGCAGAATTGAAAATGTAAGATCCAATATAGCAGACAAAATAAAAAAAATTATTTTTTATGGAAAATATGGAATTATTATAGAAATTGGTACATGTGACATAACAGTAATATTATGTTCTACTTGGGAATTTGTTTATTTTTGTACATTTCCCGGTTTTATTATAATAGAATCATATTGAAGATTCATAGAGAATCGTGTTTAACTTTAGTTCGAATTTCATAATTTTCTATGAAATTTCATTACAGTTGATCCTTTATAGATCCTACTAGAAAAATATTTTGAAAATTATTAGTTATTTATATCCTAATAGAATCGTAATAAAGCCTATTAGGAATTTGCAAACAAAAAAAATTTTATGAATGTAAATACAAATTGAAACCCAAAAAGGGTTATAGATAGCATTCATCAAAAAGGCATTCAATTACAATCCTTTAAAAGGCCTATAAGAAAACTCATCTACCATCTATTAGATATTTTTTACTAGAGTAGTCAATAATTAATCAAAATTGAATAAAAAAATAGCAACATTTATTTTTGAATTATTTTTCTATGAATATTAATCTACCTGAAGAAGCAATGAACAGTGATTACACAACATGCAAGACCACCCTGATGATGATAATTTTTCTTCTTTTCATCAGACTTGAGTATACGTATTAATAGCATCATATATCTATAAACAAGAAGGGAAAAAATGAAAAGTTCTGATTCCTGGACGGATTTGCAACGTGGCAATATGTGTTTAAATGACAAAAGGACAACTGAAAAGGTATTATGGGTCCCTCATTAAAATCTCCGGAAAGACGTTGGTGCACGCACCGCATAGTAGAAGTGAAGTATCGCGAGGTCACGCTAGATTTCCAAGTGAGAGCTTTTAATTGATGATAAAACCACTCCCCAAAATGTAATGCTGCCAAAATCATGCGTCTATGATATTTGAAGGCGGGCCTTTTGTCTTTACGGAAAAATTTTCCCGTCACGTCATTGGTTGTAAGATTTAAAAATAGTTATTTTGGGGTGTGACTTGACACATGCAGCACGTCCTCAAAAGCATATACACAATCACAACGATAAAACACACTATTTAGAGTTGAGAGCGGAATATATACACACATGGACCACTTACGCATTTCGAAGTGATCCATGTGGACCGTCGGAGACATTACTAGAAGATGCCTAACTAAGTCTTCACTCTGATCTCCGGCATCAAGGATTTCAGATCTTTTCAATCTTCGCGCCGCGACACCCTCGAGAATCATTCTTTCCCACTTGTGTCGCGTGACTAAGGATTCGTTACTTGCAATTTTAGTTTATTCCCCCAACAAGTTATTTTACAATCTGTCAAATTTATCTAGTTGTTTTCCAATTTTTTTTATAAAAACTCACAAAACTATAAACTATTTTTATCGGTTCCGTACAGATTGTAAATTTTGTTACAAATTTTTTCCATATAAAGATTTTTCTTTCTTATTCATTAGCAATGTCCGCAGCTCGTGGAAGTTGATCCAGAGTTTATTAATTACCGCAACTGATCGGAATTTTTAAATTAACTTTTAGAGTGTTGTGTCCCAGTGTTTGTGTGCAGTTTTTGTGATGTGTTTCCTTCCACAACATCTATGATTTTACTTCACTTTCAATACAGGAATTAAATAGTTGAATGAAAAGGAATATGTTTGAGATTATTTGTGTTTAAAATTGAGAGAGAAAAGTAAAGGGAAAGAAACAAGAAACCAAAAGGAGAAATAGGAACCAAAAGGAAGTAGGAGGAAAGAAGAAAGAATAATGTGTTCGTCTAGGGGATGAGGTAGGAAGTTAATTTGACGGTATCGAATTTCAAAAGGAAGTGCGTGACATTGAGTGTGCAAAGTTATTTGTGAAATGATGACCCTCATGACGGACGTCGGACCTTACCATCAGTACGAATCGTACGACAGTTATCACCATCATCATCATCATAGACGGCACTTTTACTCGTCGAGTGATGCGGATTATTTGCAGAGATACGTGTCTGATCGTGATAGGGAGGAGCAAATGAGAAATGCAAGTACTGATAGCAGTTTGGCATCAAACGGAAGTGTCAACTCTGTGGATTGTCGCCACGAACATCTCAGGTTAGCATGTTTCCGCCTCTGACCACTTCTGTGAGACTTGAGTGGGCACAATTTGCATAATTTATGCAGACCATATCCTTTGAGAATGAATCCCATCCCTCGAGTCCATTGACAGTATATATTCAATATCAGAATCATGCTGAGAATTTCATTCTCATAATCTCGCTCGAGATTTATTTTCAATTTATTTTCCCTTGATTTTCATTATTTTTTTCTTTATATTTTTAAGAAAAAATGAAAAAACATCAGGTCAAAGTGTTGGAAATATATTTCAATTTCAAAATTTCAAAATTTTAGATGAGAAAGAGCAAACTGATTTTGAACAATTGAACCCAAATGGCACTGAAAAAAAATTTATTTGATTCAAATAATCGATTATTTGTCTATTATCAAATAAATATTGAGTTGAAGCAATTAATCTTTTTTCTTAATCAAATAAATTGCATTCGAACCAATAATTTCTGTATTTGAATCAAATACCATTTAATGGATTCAATAATTATTTGATACAAATAAATATTTATTTGATAATAGACAAGTAACAGATTATTTGAATGAAATAAAAATTTTTTTTGTTCACTTAGAACAAAGTTTATTAATAGAATCTTTATAGTTTATTTGAATGAGATAAAATTTTTTTCCAGTGTGCTAAATAGAATTCTCAGCTTTACATTTTAATATTAAATTTAAAATAAAATTTTAAACCTAGAGTGCGAAATAAAGAAAAAATAAACAAAATTTTGTTGCAAAATATATATATATATATATATAAAAAATATAAAATTATAATATAATTTTATGTATATAATTATTTATTATTATATTGACTATGTAGAATACATAAACATTTGTTTATCAGATTTATATTCGATTTTAAATAAGGAAGTCGCAGGTTTTTTTTATTTCTCGGAATTAAAAAAAAAGTTCAATATCGAGGAGACGAGTTTATATTTTAATATAGAATTGCATTTCCCGTCATTACTTGAAGTAGAGTCTTGCTCTAGAATTTCCGATCGGAATTGAAAGGAAATTAGGTTCAATCATTTCTTTTGCCTATTTGCTGATTTGAATAAGGGAATGAATAAATTCGCAGATTTTATAAATTTTTATATCATAATTCCGCATATCTTCCTTTTTAGAGAAAAATATTACGTATCACAGAAATTCTAAACTTGAATGAAAAAAATTGAAAAGTTATTACTTTCCAATTAGTAATTAAATAATTAAATTGAGAACTTAATGATTAGAACTTCTACAAATAAATGAATTGCATGAATAAGCCCTAAAAATCATTAGTTAGAATTTTCATTTTATAGAATTTCATTAGGTTTCTTTTTTGAATTTCCCTTCAGCCGAATTTTGATTTTTGATTTAACAGATTTTTCATAAAACGGAATTTTTATTTATCCCACTTTATATTTTAATTAATTCTTATTTAAACGACTTTTCGTTTTCATATAGGTAGTATAAAATTTCTATTTAACAGAATTTTAAAAAGCATAATTTTTAAATAGTAGAATTTCGAATTCATACAAATTTTTATTTGTAAGAATTGTTATTTGATATAATTGTTAAAACTTCGAATTTCCATTTGAGTGATATTGCAAGTGTGATCAAAAAACAAACAGCAGAAAGATTTTGGCGTGAATTTCAAAATTGATCAATAACAGTTTTCTTGATATTCTTTTATTGGCTAATTTTAAAATTTGCGCTGAAATCTTTCTGCAGGTCATTTGAAAATGAAAATGAAAATAAAAATGAAAATGAAAATGAAAATGGAAATGAAAATTCGAAGTTTTAAGAATTCTATCAAATAACAATTCGTACGAATAAATATTCGGACAAATGAATATTCAGTGAAATGGAAATTCTACACTGAAACAAAATTTATTTGATTTAAAGAATGGATTACTTGACTATTATCAAATATTAATACTTACTTGCATTATATAATTAAAATTTGGCCTACTCAAAATTCTGTTAAATCAAAATTGACTTGAATTAAAATTCGGATAAATAGAAATTCTGTAAAATATAAATTCAATTAAATAAAAATTAAGTTACATAAAAATTCTGTTAAGTGGAAATTCGGGTAAACTTAAATTCGGTTGAATAAAAATTGTCAGTGGTCATTGCTATGAACACAATTTATATTTTCTGAATGCGTTTTTCAATCAAACTTTTTCCCTATTCTTTCTGTATCGTTTTAGGTATAGTTTCCAATTGCGGAATTTTCATTCAAATTGAAGTTTCCCTTTTTGAATTGTAACTCACTGAATTTTTTTTCGAAAAAAAAGATATTTTCCGTAATTAACTGAAATTTAGTTAAAAAGTTGATTCGGCATGTTGAGCATCCTGATTTGTAGTGAGGTTGACACATTAATTGTTCTGCCATGCGGCTGAGATCGAATCTACAGCGCGAAGGAATGAATTTCTGTTGTAAATGTGCCGATGGCTTTATTGCCCTTCAAACTGTGTTTTCACTCTATTCCGCGTGTGTGTGACGCGGTTTCTTTTTATATCTTTGCTTTTGGCCCCTTTTTTGGTTCACAAATCGTGTTGCAAAATTTGTTAGCGCAATGAACATCTGGAAACATTCCAATAGATCCTAC
This sequence comes from Leptopilina clavipes, assembly GCA_001855655.1. NCBI lineage: Eukaryota > Metazoa > Arthropoda > Insecta > Hymenoptera > Figitidae > Leptopilina > Leptopilina clavipes. The sequence continues at coordinate 5,069 of JUFY01021216.1, read as the reverse complement.
CGTGTAACAGCATAGCGCCTAGGACATAATTACACATAATTTACAATAATTGCTCTCGCGCGTGTACACAACATATGGCCTGAACGATAACGGGTCTGGATTATTATTGTTTGAATGGGACACTTTGTTTTACTAGAAAATTAGTCGATCAACACTGATGACCCAACAGTACATTAAATTCCAGGTTCTTGATTAATCCATTAAAATTAATGTTGTGTTATACTCAACAAATCCCAGTGAGCGGCAACACTAATTGAAATTTTCTGAAAAAATGATTAATTTTTTATATTTTAAGTTTAACAAAAATATTTGTAATTACAATTATAGAAGTAAAATATGACAACAAATTACACGTCAGATTTATGAATACGTCCGATTTTTTATCCTTCCGTTGACTTTTTTATTTTTTGTCACGCCGTTGATACACTGGGTCAATTTGACCCAAACTTTATCATCACACCATTTAATAACACTTCAGTCAATCTTTAGAAACAAAATTAATAATTATACTTTAAATTATTATCCTTAGTAAGGTTTTATATTAAATTCAAAAATATTCAATTAAATTTTTTTTTAAATTTATTTATAAATTGATGTACAGAAATTTATAGAATAAGCTACATCCATGTTATTAAATTTAAAAATAGAAATTTAAATTAAATATTTAATAGAATGAAAGAAAAATTATTTTTAATTGAAAAAAGTTCTTTTAATCAGTAATAAAAATTTAATTAAAAAATTTTTGATTCATTAAATTTGAATTAATTAATAATCTGGGTCAAAATGACCAGTGTTTCAACGGAAGGTTAAAAATTTATTATAAAATTAAATAATAATAAACTATTGAAATATTTCACTATTATTATCATCGAAATATAATAAAAAAAGAAAAAAATTGACATTCACTTACTTTGGAAATGACGATATGATTTCATTTTAGTTGGTAATAAATAAAGAATGACTATTATAGAGTCTCGTTAAAAATTAAACTGTTCTTTTTTTACGAGCCATTGAAATCTTGCGCTATAAAAATGTTCGGAAGTAAAAATGTTTTTTTTATGAGAAAAAATTAAACGTTTATAGATCACATTCTCGTTATATACCTGACTCGGATGATGCGTCGTCGATTGTGTCGGCGGATGCATCTGCAGATTTGGAATCGCCCTCAGCAGATGGTGAGGAAACGACCGAGAGCGAAACAGTGGAACATGTGCCACATCCTCATGTTTTGGACGCAGGTTCACCCCATGGACCACGAAGATGTCTTCTCTGGGCTTGTAAGGCTTGCAAAAAAAAGACCGTCACGGTTGATCGAAGAAAGGCAGCAACTCTTCGTGAAAGACGACGACTTCGAAAGGTTAGTCACTTTTTTTTCTATTTTTATTTTATCTTTTTCATATATATGTATATATACTTTTACTCATGCGTCTCGCTTTCTTCTTTTTTGCATCAATACACATTTTCCTATATATACAAGAAGAATGTATCATATTTTTATTTGTGATTTTTATACATCGAAAAAGCGCCATTGTTCTTTCTCTCTCTCTTTCTTTATCTTCTGTTTTATTATTTGATAAAAATAAGATATTTCACGTTTCCGAGATATTTTACAAAAATTCGAATAAGAAGTTTCATTTTATTTAAAGTTGAAAATTTTTATATTTATTAAATTCTAAAATTAAAAAATTAAAAGTCAAAAAATTATTTTGCAGTTGCAAAAATGTAAAATTTTCCTATTTTCTCATATTTAATACACTTACAGTTAATTTACCAAAAAGTTTTCAATTGTATTCAATTACTGATAGATTTTAGTATTAAAATTATAATTGTAAATTACAATTTATTATTAAATTATAATTATAATTATTATTATTATAATCAATAATTAAATACAATTGAATACTTTTTAGTAAATTAACTGTAAATATATTACATATGAGAAATATTAAAAAAAAATTAATAATTAATAATATATAAAATATAATTAATC
>JUFY01021203.1:0-14342 GCA_001855655.1 Leptopilina clavipes | reverse complement strand
GGGCAATTACATAGAAATAAAGAGAGCAATTGTAAGCACGTGGGCCGGAACCACTTACTTTAGAAATTAATGAAAATCACCTAAAATAAAATTCGATGTGGAAAACTTGAAGTGTTTCCCCCCCTCTCTCTCTCTCTCTTTTTTTCTCTCTCTGTCTCTCTATCTCGAGACACTAGTTGGAAACGACGCCTCCTTTAAAAGCTACACTATTTTTATTTGCCCTCCTTCGTATATACTCTTCTAACAATTTCTCAGTTGGTTTGTCTATTTCTACCACACGTTTATTTATACAGAAATAGTGGAATCATCTCCACTGTCCCTCTATATCAACTGCAACTTAAAAATCCTCTCTCTCTCAAAATGTGAGATAATAATTAGAAACACTTTATCCATTTTTGGTTACATTATTTATTGAATTTTTCATAATTATAATAAGTAATAGTACCAAAAATAATCAAAGAAAAATGTGTAACAAAAAATAACAACATTATTATTAATAATAATAATAAAAATTTCAACTGAATTGTTGAAATCTCTCCAAGCTTTACAATAGTGGATAGTCCAGAAGTTATTTTTACTTCTTTATTTTTACTTATTTCACTTTCTTCTTTAATTTTATTTGAATTTCGCGCCATTATTTCTGTAAATTCCCGCCCAGATGGCATGAAAATCCGCTCGCAAATAAGATAAAATAAATGCGGTATATAAGAATCAGACTCGTGCGAATTATACTATTTAGTTTAACTTATTGGTAAATAATTATTTAAAAAAAAAAAATAATAATAATAATATTAATAATAATAATAATAAAGATAATAATATTAGAATTTTATATTATATTAGAATTATTAGAATTATAATATAGCAAATATAAAAGAAATATGAAAAATGGTTATAAAAAATTATTTCTAAGTTCTATAAGTTCAAAGGAACGAAATTGTTTGTAGATATAAATTTTTTTCTTTTTTATTTGAGAAAATTACTGACTGCAATAGAGAGGAAAAACGTGAATTAAACATTTTGAATTTTGGCGCACGGTTTGATATATACGTGACGCAATACAGTAAAAATTTGAATATAAAGAAGGAAAAAAAATTTTTCGTTCAATTTGAAAGTTTAGAACTTTAGAGACATGAAAAATTACGATATTTGCAAATAACGAAAAAGGAAATCATTTTTCAAAATTTTTGACATAGTATAAAATTTTTTTTTACATGACTTTGTAACATATATAGTGATTATTTAAAACAGCGGCATGAAGCGAAAGACATGAAACACTCGACCTGTTTATTTCGAGTTTACGACAAACATAAAAGTAAAACTACTCATCAATTATTTACGGCGTTTTAAAAATCTCGAAGCACTGTTATTTTTTTTTTTTTTTTGCAAATACGATGTTTTTTTTTCGAAAATTCGAAACGCCTACGCAAAATAACAGTGAGAAAAGGGAAAATAAATATTAAATATAGTACTTTCTTAAAAATTCTTGGAGAAAATTCCTCAAAATTTTGGTTAAACAATTTTAACCATAAATGGTAAATGTCAACCATGGAAACTTAGGGAAATATCACCCTGGAGGAATGGGAAATTTTTTTCAAGAAAGCTTGTGGAATTTTCCCTTCTAAAGAAAGGGGAAATTTTTTGAGAAATTTCCTCATATAAATCAATTTTCCCCAAAGAAACTTCGATAACATTTCCTACAACGGTAATTAAATTTTCAAAAAAAAATTTTCGGGAAATTCTTCAATATTGAAGAATTAATTTCCCCCAAGTTTCATAAGTCAATTTTTCCCATAAAATTAAGTGAATTTTCCATAAAAAAAACTTTAAGTAAATTCCCGAATAAAATTAAGGTAATTTTCCCTAAGAAATATTTAATAAAAGAAAATTTTTAAGGAATTTTTCTTATAAAACTATTTTTTTCTCATCAGGTGTAGAAAATCTAAATTTAATTTGTGGGATATGATTTATTAATTAATGAAATTTTTTCTGACTGAAAACTTTAAATTATTCTAATTAAAACTATTGCCAATAAATTTAACAATATTTTAATTTCTTTGGCTTTTGGGGGGTGAAAAATCGTCCTCCAATATATTTTGGCTTTTTGTATGATCCAAAAGTTGTGAAAGTTGAAATGAACGAAATATTTTTTCGATATAAATATTTCCAAAAATTACTGACTGCAATAAAAAGCATAAACGTAAATTAAATATTTTGAAGCTTTATAATTTATTTTTGAATAGATTACTCAAAATTACAAAAATAAAATTTGATTTTGGAGAAGAAATAAATAAATTTCGTTCATTTGAACGTTCGAAACTTTAGGAACATCTTTTTGTTAATTCCCTTCGAGATTAATATTAATTAATATCCAACAGCAAATAAAAAAAAGAAAACAATGAAATATAAACATTAAATAAAATCTTCTTGACATCATTTAAAAATCGATTTTATGTTTCGTTATTCATAGAGCGTAATAATTATTGTCATGGATTAAAATATTTTTAAAAAATTTAATTAATATTAAAATATGAAAAAAATATTAATTAATATTAAAATATGAAAAAAATATTAATTAATCATCACTCTAGAATTAAACAAATTAAAAATTTGTTTTAATAATGAAAAATAATTTTTTTTCCTCCTTTCAGGATGGTCCGAATGATTGGAGATGAATTTCTGACTGAAGAGAGGGATCGAAAATACTACGCGGATCATTATACGTGCTGTCCACCGCCGTTATTCATCATTCTCATTACACTCGTTGAGGTGAGTAAAACATTCGCTTAAGTGCCGTATTTCACATATATTATAAATCATCAATTTTGTATATTACGTCGTTGTTTGTGTAAGAAAGGTGATCGAGAACTCGGTGTATACTTTGTCGTTAATTAAATTCACAAGGTGGTAGCAAACTTGGTAAACTGATACCACCTCTCTATAGCTCTCTCGTTTTATATATTATATATATAATGCGTAACTATGTACATATGTGTGTAATTTTAACCATCATCGGTTATTACCCATTAACGAGAGCGTAGTTTGATGCACCATGTACGCTCCAGGTCAGAATTTGTCACATATTTCAGCTAGCTCAATTTTAATAATAATTTATAGCTGTCTGTTCATACAACATATTATATCCCCGCGTGTATTCCACATCGCCTATCAAAGTCCCACGGGTAACGATTTTTCATCCACGTCAACAAATTAGAAAATTCAAATTGCAATTTTTGTCCGCAATTTTTTTTTCCCCCCCTCGTATTGATTTAATTTTGTCGCGCAACTAATACGAATCTGAGAGAATTCTTTCATGTTTAAAAAAAGGAAAAAAAAAATTTATATGAGAATAAAAAGAAAAAGTTTTAATTGGTAATAAAAAATAAAAAATAATGAATAATTATTATTAGGGGGAAATGTTTCGTTTGCTCTTGTCATAAAATAACAGTTGAATGTCCTTAAATATTGTGTTTCCGTTATTATTAATCGTCTATATATTGCGAGCGACACTATAATTTTTCGTACCAGTAGGCGATCCTAAAGCGGTGTGGTGTATACGATAAAGAATGGGCTCGCAATGGGGATAGGAATATAATAACGTGTGTATATATATATGCATACGGCTTCATGTACCATAGACACGACAAACTTTTGCGTAAATCGCACTAAATTATCACGGAAGTATTATCATTTACCTTAATATAATGGACGTGCTATACGTGTGCTCCCTGTATTATACTTTAATATACGAGCCGAAAGTGGCACCGACTATGGCAGTATTGGGCTAGAGAGAGAGAGAGAGAGAGAGAGTAGGGCGCACACACAGCATGCAATAAATTATTATTAGAATCGAACCTGCAGCGAATGTGACAATCTCCGGGCGTGAATCACCCGCTACCGCACCAGTAATTGGCAATAATCGTGTCTTCCCGAACCATAGAACACAAAGGGGTCAGGAGAGGGGGTTATTATTAACACCGTGACGTGAAGACGAATCACCTCGGCTCGATAATGATATAAGTCCTATATTCCCGTATGTCAAACTTGCCCCAAGATAATATTAAACAATCGAGTAGTTTGATCGAATTCATCATAATGTGATGAGAGAAGAGGAAATTCCACAATCTACGTTCTGTCATTGTTCCTATGCGTTATTCGAACTTCTTCCTACAATTTTTGACCTAACTAGATGATAATTTTGATTTGATTGGACCTTTTTTTGGATTTTTAACACGATTTTATCGACCAAGTGGCGAAAAACGTCGCAAATGGCGAATATTCTTTGAATCGTGTACTTTCGGCATTGTTCGTTCAGACTCGTCAAGTTTCGTTATGAGCCGAACCGGCCCGAATCGAGTCGCGCGACTGTTCGTCCGGACTCGTGAATATTCGTCACGAGCCGAACCGGCCCGTATCCAGTCGCGCGACTGTTCGTCCGGACTCGTGAAAATTCGTCACGAGCCGAACCGGCCCGAATCCAGTCGCGCGACTGTTCGTCCGAACTCGTGAATATTCGTCACTAGTCGAACTTGCCCGAAATGAGTCGCCACTGTTGCCTATATAAAAGGAGAAGTTTTCACTTTTTAAATTTTGAATCACTCATTATCTCCTTTCGATCATTAATTATTCATGTTCTGAATCATTTTACCGTGAAAAGATACAAATTATTGAAATTAAATTGATATATTTAGAATACTGATCGAATATAGGAAAAGAGAGGAATGTATATAGAATAGAGTCTAATAATAAATGGAGCATAAAGAAAAGGAATACTCGATAGTTGAGGTGGAAAAAATTTTAATGACTCTTTTTGAAATACGGCTTGATAAATTTGATTGCAAGGTAATGAAGAAGATGGTAATAATAATTTTCTCCAATCAGTAGCAGTGAAGTGGACAAAAAAAGATCCTAATGATTATTTGTCTGCTAGGTGCTATTTTGGTTACTGTGAAATATAAAAGAGGACTAGTGTGTTGGGGGTAATTTTCACGATAAGAGGATTCATTTAGGTCTTTAGATGTAACGAGCTCAACCCTCCTCCTGCTCCTGTATGACGAACACTATTATATCGGTACGAACTATTTATTCGTCTTGGTTATACAGTATTTTCCGGAGCGAAAAGGTGCGGGTAAAGTTTTATCTCACGGTGTGATATACGACAGTATCAGTGTTGTCCCCCCTCTCACCCGCCTCGTGTGTATAGGGTCGAAGGATTTTAGTTTAGAGATTGTGTGAGAGAAAGAGAGATGGACTATTGTGTGCGCATCGTACACAGAATCCGGTAATCTTCCGAGTGGAACAGAGCTTTATTTCTAACCTGTCGTATATTTCTTGAAATGTCAAGTCTCCCGCGATTTTCTCCAAATCGATAATTCTGATGGTTTTTTTTCTCGTCTGCTGTTTTTTCATTTGCCTTTTTTGTGTACTTTTATTTTTTTTTTTTGGTGTCCTTCTTTCGTCAATGGAAAACTAGAGTTGCGGAGTTTTAGGAATGCAACTTTTTGAAAAAGCTTTTATCGAGTCATCATGTCTCTGTTATCGTATGTACCTTGCTAGAGTTGGCAATCATTTTCCCTTAGGAGTAGCATATTGAAAAGAGTGCTTCTTATTCGCGCTAACAATAAGCGATATCGAGAAAACTTTTATTTCAAGGAAAAAAAACGGCTAATGTTTCTATATAGTTTTAAAAGCGCGGTGGTTTGAACTAGAAAAACAGAAGCTGAAGGATCCATTTCAACTGATTTTCAATTCCAGTGGAGACACTTTTAAAGGGTATTTTTCTACTTTATTCTAATTAAGTGCTGTGAAGAGTGATATTTTTCTTTCGTTCTTCTTTTTTTGTAATTAGTCTTTCTTTCTGAAAGAGCTAAATGTTTATTTTGTGTGGCATTAAATCGTTGGGTATTTTTTGACTTGTAATGACCCAGCTTAAGAGGGGTGATTTATTTGGAAATGACATTTTGAGAAAAAGGGACAGACTAATTTTCTAGGTTTGATGCCATTTGGTAGAAATGGTTCTACTGTTATTTGCATAGTCGTTAATGGAAAATCGAAATGATTGGATCTTTCGATGTTGACTCCTACAGACTCCATTGACGTACTAAGGAATCTTCTTCTGGGTTTATCTGAGTCTTTGGAATTGTTTGCTTCCTCTAGGGCTAACCTGAAGACTCTGCAATATTCGCTACGTACTGTATGGTTTCTGGATTTATCGAACAGAAGTTCGACAGTGCAGATTTCTTTTTTGGACTTCTGTTAGATCCTAAGAGCGTCAGTTTAATGGTAAGGCGATCCAGGTCGTGGATATCCAGGGTAATCTTTCGACCCTCTTGTACCTTTTCCAGAACTCCAACGATCTGGTAATCTCTTTGGTGAACGACTCCCAAACTTTGGTTACTTCGATGGGAATAAGGTCTCTTTTCTTGGAGGATCTTCCTCCGACTAATTCGTCAGAACTCCAATGATCTTTGTCACCTCTTTGGTGAACGAATTCCAAACTTTGGTTTCTCCGATTTGAATAAGAAGGTCTCCTTTCTTTGAGGATCTTCCTCTGAGTAGTTCTTCAGAACTCCAATGATCTTTGTCACCTTTTTGGCGAACGACTCCCAAACTTTGGTTTCTCCGATTTGAATAAGAAGGTCTCCTTTCTTGGCGAATCTTGCTCCCACTTCCCACTTCACTTCTGCTCCCACTTCCTCCAGTTCTTCAATACTCTTGAAGGTCCTCTAACCAGGAACTGCTAGGACATTCCTGGGTATGAAGCATCAGTGGCATTTAGGAAGTCCATAATGTATCCTTCCGCTATTCCAGTCTACGATCATCTTCTTCACTACCTACAAGTACATTGCAGATGTTTATCTTGTTTCTCTACCTCCGGTTTCTTCTTCCACTTCTTCGATATAGTCCTGAAGGTCCTTTAAACCGACTTCGCTATAGCAAGCTGCTACAGATAATAACCATGAACCTAGAAATCTCCTGAAAGCTCCCGAACTCTATCTTGACACACAGTCTGAATCTCCACTCCGGCCAGGAAGTAATAGTTGACTTTGGAATATAGTGGTCCAAGGAGGGAAAATTCAATGAGCAAGAGGGACGTAATGGGCGTGAGGAAGGGGAGGAGTATACCTTTAAAGTGGAAGCAATCACCCCTTGTAATATTTGCAATCATCCGGCGCAATATCTAACGCTCGCGTTCCTTAATGTAGTGCTCGGCATGGCGCTCGTTCATGTAATATAGTTTCTGCATAACGAGGTTAGTTTAGTGAGCGAGCATTTAGACACAGATAGAAGGGAGAGATGGTGCGGCTTGTGGATATAACACTTGTGTACATGAACTTAAAGAGGGAATAGCGATGGGTGGTAACTACTATCCATTTTAGTGTGATAGTATGGTGTGAGACGGACGAGAAGGTGAAATTCGGCCGGGATGGCGTCTTAGTAATATCCGGCGGGCAACCGGAATCTTCCTTATCTCGAGGTCGTGTTCACCATCCACCCTTTTCCCTTTCCTTACCCTACCCCATCTCCCCAATTTACCCCCTTACTCCTGATTCCCTTCTAGGGGAATAAGACCTTACTCCTCACCCCCTCCTAGAGGGATAAGTCCTTATTCCTCACCCCCCTCCTAGTGGGGGTGAAGGGGGGTAAAGTTAAGATAAAGGGAGGAGAAGGGGATGAGTTAGAGGGGTAAGACTAGAAGGGGTAAGTTTCCTTTCCAACAAGAAGGAAGGAAAGACGAGATCCTGTCTAAAGGCGGCCTAAGGAGGCGAACGTGAACATCGAATGCGTCACGCCGCTTAAGTGGAGTTCGAGATGCTTCCTCCTCCTGTGACTCCTAAACTCGAAATTTCCACGAGTGGAACGTTTAATCAGGTTTAGGACTCTAGGTGAACGACTAACTTTCAAGAAAGTTGCAATCACAGCTGCAGGTATCAGATGAGTTGATTTAACTTAATGGGAAGCTCAAAAGATGCGTCCATCAACTTACGAAGCACTTTTTCCTTTTTTTATTTTCTATTTTCTAAAAAAAAGCAAAAAAAAAAAACTATATTCAATTTTTGTGGATAAAAGTGAAATTGATCTCCAAGTGTGTTGGTAGCTCAACTGGTAAGAGCGACCAGCTAGTGCTTATTATTACGCCTCTGGTTCGAATCCTACCAGGTGTGAATATTTTCAAAACATCTAAAAATTACTCCATCCAGCTGGGAATAATAATAATTAATAATTAATAATAAATAATAATAATAATAATATTAATAATATAATATTAATATTAATAATATTATTATATTATAATTATTATTATATTATAATATTAATAATATTAATAATTAATAATTAATTTAATTCTTTATTCAATAAAAATTAAATTATCATTGTCAAATGAAAAATTAGATTCGATTGTAGAATTTTCACTTACTGTTATTTCATAGGTTTACGACATGTAAACCATTCAGACATATGCAAGACATGGTTCCTTTTAGAAATCCCACTTTTCGAAGGGTTCCATCTCATGTCGTGTGAATTGAAAGATTCTCTCTCTCTCTCTTTCGTGTCGTGGAAATTGAAAGGTTCTAAGTCGATTTCAATACCCTTTTCATATATAGCGGCAAAATGAATTTTCAATCTCGAGTGTAAAATCAAGAATGTTATCAGTTAATAAAATGAAGGTAGGTATTTTTTGACACCACTGATATCAACAAAAGATAGTAAGCCATATCATAAAGTGGTGGATGTCATTTTCGAAAGTAGTTTGTCCTGTGTCAATTTAAAAAAAAAATCTTCTTTGAAAGTATAAAAAAAAAAAAATTCCTAAAAGTGCATTTTAGAAGAAGAAAAAAATTAATGTCCCCATAGAAAATAATTATTAGGATGTAAATTATAATTTGCATTTTATCATCGTAAATTTAAGTAGTACAATGCCTAATTGCTCATATAACGTTTTAAATTTAGTTGAAATTCAATACCCATTATTTCCAAAGTACGAGCAAAGTACTTTGGATTTAGTGTGGAAACGCAAAAGGGGATATCTACTACATTTGTATGGTATTCAAATGGAAGATAATACATAATAATGAGGACGAGAATTTTGTTAGCTCGTAATAACAATAATTAATAGGATGTGCGCTCAGATTATGCGCTCACTCCACACGTCGATATCCTGTTTATATTGTTATATGAATGAAAAGATCCTCTCCCTCTCTCCACACATATATATATAGTATATTTATTTATTAATGCAACATTCTCTGTCCCACAATTCTGATTGAAAATTTTCACATCCCTTTGACAAATGACATTGAATTTCAAAGGCAAATTAAACAAATATTACAGAAATTTCCTCACGCATGGTTTGCAAAATTTAATAATAAATATTCGTAGCGGGGGAAAAAAACGTTTGTTTGACAAATGTTGTCATTATGTAAATAGTTGGTGGATAAATGTTGTATAAATTTTAATGGAATGAACTCTGGGAATGATTTTAATTATATAATTGAAATTAATAAATGAAATTGTAATATACTAATTCTAATAGTTTGAGTGGATTCGGTGGAAAATTCATTTAATATGCGACAAATATTAGGAAAAAGGAATGTACAGAGCCATTTTTTTTTCGTCTCAGTTTGTAGTCGAACTGTTATGTTTATGAACGCTTTAGGAACACGCGAACTTTGTCGACTTGAGACTAACATGCACACACGTGAAACTCAGTAAAGCCTGCGACTGTACCCTTAAGCGTATACCCAACGCTTCTAATGCGAATGTAAGAACTTTCGTGTCACCCTAACGTATGCTTTTAACTTAACAACAAAGGGTATCTACAAAAATTGAAACTTCGACTCTTTAGACACAAAATAAGGTGCAAAATTTCACTCCAAAATGGATTGCATTGATAAAGGGCATAATTACCAGTGGGAAAATTGACTGACCTGGCTCAAATCTGGCTTAAAACGCCCAAACTATCCAGGGCCCGGTCTGGGCCTATTTAGCCAAATTGTAGCCAATATAGACAGATTATAACCAAATTAAATTCTGGTTGAAAAATGGCTTCGTCCTGTGCTTCCGACAGAGTAAAGTAAACCTGGCTCTGATCTGGCTTAAAACGCCTGACCTAGCCAGGGCCCGGTCTGGGCCTATTTAGCCAAATTGTAGCCAATATAGACAGATTATAACCGAATTAACTTCTAGTTGAAAAATAGTTTCGTCCTGTGCTTCCGAGCGAGTGAAGCTTTTTATCTTCCACCCAACTGGGGCCCAGTTAGAGCCAGAATAAAATTTATACACGGCTGCAACAACCGCAAACATGGCCACAGTCTCTGGTTTTAAACACATCACCCAATCAATGACCAGTTTTGGCCAAAACTGGCTCCAATGTGGTATAAAATGCCTTACCCAATCAAGGCCCGGTCTGACCCAGACCAGAGCCCAGACTTATTTTTTCTAACCCGTGCAGAAATTGCCCCACTTTTCCCTATTTAAAATAAGGCTTTAACAAAGGGCCTTGCAAGAAACTAGGAAAACTAGTTAGATCCTTGCTAAAGCCCTATTTCAAGTAGGCCCAAGTGGCACAATTTCTGCACGGGAACTAAACAATACTGTTGTTTTGCTTCTAAATAAAATTAAGAACCTTAGGAGTAAAAATTACATTATTAAAAGTTTTTCACCATAATGAAGTTATCAAAGCTTTCTATTTAAAAAAAAAGGGAAAAATTCTCACACGCCGCTAATTAGTAATTACGCAATACCTTTCTTTATTATTATTTTCCTTCTTTTTCTTCTTTTTTTTCATTGAAGAACAATGAAACAAGAATAAAAAAAAACACTTTGTGTTTTCCGGCTCCACGCGGTAAATTCTCGGGTAAAATTTTTCACAATCCTCCTCCTCCTCCCCTCGCCCCTTTCTCAACTTCCTAGCGTGTTGTTTGCGATATGACTCCCTCGGCCATATTATACTGTTAACGACTGTGTCAAGAGGAAGGATACTTCAAAAAGCTTCACTATAAAAATTAAAAGACGAATATACGTTACATTATATAAGTCGAGTTTAACGTCAAAAGGTAATTCCCCCCCCCCCCCCCTTTGCACCTGCGTACTTTAATTTTACCAAAATTAAAAAAAAAATTTTTTTAGTTTCGGAGTTTTTTTAATCATTTGGATATTGAATAAGTGAGTAATAATAAATCTAGATTGGAGAGTGTAGAAGTTTTGACCAGGCGCTATTCAGGGCCAGGTTTGAAAATAAAATCCTACTGGGTCCCTTTCTGTAAAGGTTTTTTGTGAGTCCGATTATCAGTAGTTCCTGATCAGAGTCGATATAGCCAGGTCGGGCCCAATTTGGGCCGTGTGTTTCATTCCAGGTTGGAACCAGGTTGGAATAATAGAAAAATTTGTTGGCTTCCCATCAGGGCGAATTTGTGGGAAAACCCGTTCGTGGCCATTTTTCAGCTAGAGTATAATCTGGACTCAATCTGGGTAAAATATTGCCAGACTTGGGCCAGATCCGGTAAGGTGTTTCATACCAGTTTGGAGCCAGGTCTGGCAATTTCTTTTTCCTACACATGTTGAGAAAATTAATCATTGTGGATTGTAAAAAAAAAAGGTAAAAATAAGTTTAATTTGAAAGTTTGATTCAGGACTTTGCCAATCTGGGCCCAGGCTAGCAATAAAACAACCCGTTCGATCGGTAAAACGACAGTTTTGATAAGTCTCACCGATACAATTTTGAGTCTACTGAAGAATTATCAGACTGGGGCGAAACCTGGCCCTACCATGGCTCCTATCAGGACTTGATTCTAATCAACCTGAAATAATTTTTCATTATAGATTATTTATAAAATACCTTATACATTTTTTTTCTCTTCTTTTTCGACTTTATTTTCCTGTTTTTTTTCTCTCATGCTTTCAACTTCCTGAATAGATTATATACATATAATCAATCAGAAAATATTACGATGGAATATAATTTGACAGTTAAAGAGCATGAACAGATAACGTGAATGATTGACTTTTCTCTCTTTCTCTTTCTCTCTCGTACTTGCATCTAACAGTCAATATTTGGACGTGAATGTCAGATTTTTGTTTTCACATTGAATATATATATATATTCTCGGTACGAATGTACCACACACGGGGAAAGAAAAAAAACGGTAAAAAATTTAAATAAAACGGAAACCGAATATGAATTCCACACATGTGAATTGTGTGTTCGGGCGAGGGTGAAAAAGGGTCTCTCAGCAAAGTTCATTCGTCCGTGAGGGTGAAATTAAAACGAGAGGGCTTATAGGGGAGACACGCGAGCTGGTGGTCGGCTTGATTCCGGTGCTCGTCACGCATCGCGCCGTCGCACCTTCACACACGATAATATACATACATATATATAAAAAAATATTTACATATAAGCACCTTCAAGTAAAGAGTACATTAAGTAGAAGCACGTGTTCGTGAAGTAGTGGAAAAAAAGAGTAAAAACTATTCCTGCAAAAACACACCTAGCATCTTAAATAAATCTCCCTTATATACTTTAAAGGAAGCCAAAAATTTTTCCAACATTTTGCCATAATAATTTGAAGGATTTTTTCAAATAGAAAAATTATAAATAATTTTCAAAATGGTTCGCACTTTATACTAAAAGTAAAAAAAATTTCCTTCCAAGTCTTGAAAATTGTAATCCCTCTTTATTAATTTCCTCGCAGTTACTATTTCAAATTTTTATTAAATCTTTTAAGTTTTGTTTAAGAAAAAAATTTTTCTATTCAAAAAACAAGAGCTTTGAAGTTTTTAATTAGAAGCAGAGTGAGTACAATTTTCTCTTGTGATTGATGTTTTGAAAGTTTGAAAAGGAAAAAAAAAGTTGCACGTGAATATTTAAATTATGTTCGCAGTTATTTATATAATTATTATTTTTTCTAGCTAGAAGTAGAAAAATTCGATGATAAAAAGAGAAAATACAAAACTGATAGATTTTTTCTTGATTTCTTAAAAGGAAAGTGTATCGGATTGAGTGTGATAACGTATTGCTGTAATTCAAGCAACGCGTATACTCTCTCTCTCTCGTGATCTTGGATGATCCAGAGGAACGTAGTGGCAGAAATCCTCGTACAATCCTCCATCAGACATGGTTATTCCATTGTCCGTCATGCGGTGTTCTGAAGGACTTGAAATAGGATCGATCGCGAACAAGACGAGCGAAAAGCATAAGCTCTCACGGAAATAGCTATAAATTTTCAATATACAGTTATCTTCGAACTTGCAGTATAGGAAAAATATTTAAATCCTTTTCTCTTCGAAATTATTCTATCCAATTCTCTTCGTTTCGTTACAGTATTTCTGAATTTTTATGCAACAAAATGTAGGTACGTCAAAATTCAATAAATATTAAAAAACACCCTGTCATATTGGGACCAGACCTGGCTCGATCTAGATTCACCCCTGACAGAGCCTGGTCAAATTTTCCCCCTGGTGACATAATTTGATCACCGTTTTATTTAGTACAACTTTTGATCGGGTCACTAGACGAAGCCCTATTTCAGCTCAATTAGAACTAAATCGTACCCCGATAGGGCCAGATCTGGTCGTGCATTTCATTCCAAATGGAAACCAATTTCGAATGTTTCTACTTGGATAATTTTTACAGCCACCCATGCAGAAATTTTGCCCGGGCCCTGGCCTGGACCAGGCCCGGTTTTCCCAAATTGGGGTGAAACACTAAAACCGTCCAGGGCCACAGGACAAAGCCCTGTCGTAAATCGGGTCAAGGGAAGCCAAGCCGGGTCACGGTCGGTTTTAGTGTTTCAACCAGGTCAGGGCCAGGTCTGTAAATTTTTCCACGGGCAGATTATAATCTTGGTCAGATACTGCCAAACCGGGCCCAAAACTGGTATAAAGCACCATACCTGATCTGTACCAAGTTTAGCCATTTTTGGCAACGATTGAGACCAGATTATATTCTGGTTGAAAAATGGCGATACACCTGGCCCTAGACTGGCTTGAAACGCCTCACCCAGTCGGGGCCCGGTTTTTGCCAGTTCTGGCTATTATATTCAACCAGAATATAATCTGGCCCCAATCGAGGCCAAAATGGCCAAACTTGGTCCAGATTAGGTAACGTGTTTTTCATACCAGTTTGGAGCCAGGTTTGACAATTTCCTGACGATCTGTAAAAATCGTGTTTGAAAAACAATTATTAAAGTTCATGCACCACTTGCTCGATATTAAAATTTAATAAACCGATTAATTCTTGAGGTGTATTGTATAATTCTGTTTACAGTTTCATTTTTTTTCTGTATTTATATATATATATATATATATATAATAAAAATTGTGAAGCTTATATATTTTCGATA
>JUFY01021202.1:1778-22389 GCA_001855655.1 Leptopilina clavipes | reverse complement strand
TGACGAACTTCTCTCCACACCCATATATATTGTGAACAATGGATCCCGTCACTTTCAGGTTAGAGAGAAACTACTCATTATAAGAGACTATATAGACGTGAGCCAAGAAGCATATATGAATACACTTGGGGTCCCCCCCCACCCCTTGATCTGGATTAAATAACAACATTCGGCGCTCTCACCCTCATTCATTTCTTTTGTCAATATAATTTTTTCTTTAATATGTCCCACATGAGAAAACACTCGAGATTTTTATTATATATACTTTCTTTACGAGAAATGAACTGCGTTAAGAGCAAACACGGGATAAATATTTATAAACTTCAGGATTAATCACATTTCTGCTCAATTGAATGTATGAGGGGAAAATTCAATTTTTTGTATAGGTTATGTTCGTTTCTTCGTTTTCTTTTGTTGGCAACACTGCAGGACAAGGGACAAAAATTTATATAAATAAGTAACTTTTACTATTTGCCAATAAAAATCCTGTCTGGATTTTTTCGCAATTTTTACTATTTACGGAGTAAATTTTACTTTGTAAATTTTACCAATTTTAGTAAATTTTAGTAACTTTTGGTAAAATTTACCTTTAAAATAGTAAAAATTGACAGAAATTTGAGACACGTTTTACTTTGTAAATATAGTAAAAGTTAGTTTATAATTTTTTTACTTTGAATTTGACTTTGTCAAAGTGAAAATCAAAGTCAAAGTGAAAATCAAAGTCAAAGTCAAAGTCAAAGTCAAAGTCAAACTCAGAGTCAAAGTCAGAATCAAAGTCAAAGTCAAAGTCAAAGTCAAAGTCAAAGTCAAAGTCAAAGTCAAAGTCAAAGTCAAAGTCAAAGTCAAAGTCGTAGTCAAAGTGGAAGAAAAATTAAAGTGAAATTTTTCAATTCCATGCAAAGGAACATTTTTTCATGGAAATGGAAAAAATAAGTAATTTTTTTTATTCGTGGATGTTTTTTTATTGTTATTTATACAGCAATTAAATATAAAATTTTAATTAATTTTCAAATAAATATTACTTTTACTATCTTTTTTTTTTGTTTGCGAAAGAGAGAACAAAATTTGCAGTGAAATTTCAATCAAAGAGAGAGAGATGATAGCTTAAAAGTATGTCAGAATGAAAATTCGTAAAATTAATTAAATTCTGAAACGTTTATTTTCATAGAGTTGGAAAAGTAGATATTTATTTAATGGATTTTTAACTATTTTTTCACATATATATATAATGTAGATTGTTGCAGATTGAAATTTATTAAATTTATCTTTTTAATTTTAATTATTAAATTTATCCACTGGAGTATTTCACTCAAGTGGAAAATATATGGCTTTAGATTTAATTAGTTTTTCCGTTTTTTATTTATTTTTGTTAAATATTTTGCCTGTAGTAGTGAAACCGAAATGACTTGAATTATAAAATTATCTAATTATATATTTTTTTGAATTTCTATCATATTTTCTACAATTAAGCAAAAGAATAGCAAAGTTAACTTCACAAAAAAAAAGAAAAAAAATTTATTTTAAATTTAAGGAAAATTAGTTAAAATTTATAAGTTTTAATATTCTATGAAAGATTATAATTTAAAAATTTAAATTAAAGTTAAAAATACAATTTTAATTCAAGGGGAAATAATAAAGAAATTATTTAATTAATTAATTATTTAATTAATTAATTATTTAATTAATTAATTATTTAATTAATTAATTAATTAATTAATAATATCTGCCTCCAAGGGTTAGCAGATTTAATTAATTAATTAATTAATTAATTAAATCTGCCTTCATGGGTTAGCAGATTTTACACTTCCCACGTAAAAAAACCATCATCATCATTGTTATTATTATTATTTATATTATTATTATTATTTTTTTAATTTTTATTAAAAGAAGCATTTAGTAAATCTTTAAGGTTTACACAGTGAGGGCTTTTGCGTAGGACGAGGCAACGTTTATGAGACTTCTCTTGGACGCCGCGCTTTTTCAAAGCCATTCACTATTTATTACATTCGACGTGAATAAAATACATCTTGTACTCGACACAAATATATCATTCCATGTCGTCTTGGCATTTCTTAGGTGCTTAGTTAACTACCAAGCCATACAACTAATCTAGTTTACGTATACGAAAAAAAATATAAAAAATTTTCACGATCTGCAATTTATAATATATATATATAGCAAAATTTCAAATCTATAGATTATTATTTATCATTCGACATATTTAATTTTCAACTCGTCTCAAAGAATATAAAAATTTCTCATTGATTTTATTAAAATTTTACATTAAATTTTTTTTCCTTCTCTTTTTTCTTTTTCTTTTTTCTTTAGAAAAAATACTTATAATTTTTTTGTAGTTTTTAAAAAATGTAGAATAAAATTTTTTTTTGTGGGGGGGACAAAAAATACAATTAGGGGAATTTTGAATTTCCACCCAGAGAAATATTTTACTTGAATCAAATATAATTCTTTTGAATTAAATAAAAGTATATTTTTCTTAGAGTCTACTAAATTATTTATTTGTTTTAATTTTAAACAAAAAATTTATTTGACAGAAATAAAATTTTTATTTGAACCAAATAAATTTTTTGTTGACACAAATAAAATTAAATTTGTATTTGAACCAAATAAAATTTTCATTTGAACCAAATAAATTTTTTATTTGAACCAAACAAAATTTTTATTTGAACCAAATAAATTTTTTATTTGAACCAAATAAATTTTTTATTTGAACCAAATAAATTTTTTTTTTGAACCAAACAAAATATATTCTTTTTTTTTGGATGTGGGAAAACAAAAATTGATCTCGAGCGCGGTAGTTAATAGGAAGCGTGTGTAAAACTAAATTGACGACTGGCAGAGATTTTGTGGAGCTTTGGTTCCACCTGCGACCCAAAAGAGGAGAAGTAAACTGCATTATTAAAGCTCCGCGCGGCTCTTCTCTCTCATTACACTAACCTGAGAAATTTCCCTCGTAAGTTTAGCTTATCTCCATTAAGAGAACTGGAATGGCAGCCACATTCAACTTTATACATTTGCACATAAAGAGCGCAAGACTACCATTTACGAAAATCTAAAATTAACTGATACATTCAACGAAAGATCACGAAATTGATCCCAAAAGTTTTTGATTTTATTTTAACTATGATTTAGAGTTTTTCACTTAGATTTTAAATTTCAATTCGATTTTAAATTCGATTTTGCGAATTTAACGTCAAATTTAATTTGATTTTGATTTAAATTTTGATTTTTCGATTTTAAATTTAAATTTAAGTTCGATTTTGATTTTATTTTAACTATGATTTAACGATTTTGACTACGATTTTAAATTTGAATTCGATTTAAAATTCGATTTTGCGATTATGAATATAAATTTAACTGCGATTTTAAATTTGACTTCGATTTTAAATTTGAATTCAATTTTAAATTTGATCCTGTGATTTTAAATTAAAATATAATTCGATTTCGATTTTAATTTTAAATTTAACTTTAATTTTGAGTTCGATTTTGATTTTATTTTAACTATGATTTAACGATTTTGACTTCGATTTTAAATTTGACTTTGCGATTTTGACTTCAAATTTAATTTGATTTCGATTTTAATTTTGATTTTAAATTTAACTTTGGTTTTAACTTTGACTTTATTTTAACTATAAATTTGCTATTTTGACTTCGGTTTTAAATTTTGATTTTTCGATTTTGATTTCAATTTTGACGTTGATTTTAAATTTTATTTCATTTTAATTATAATTTCACGATTTTGACTTTGGTTTTAAATTTCATTTTAATTTCAATCATAATTTTGATATTGCAATTTCGAATTCAAATTTAACTTTCATTTTCATTTTGACTTCAATTTTCAATTCTTTTTCCCTTTTAAGGAAAAATTCCCAATTGTTTTTACATTTGTAAATAAGTAAAATAGAAAGCCTTTTGCGACTAAAGGAGGAGCAATTATGTTTTTTTTTTGTCTTTTGGCAATAGGCTTCATTGGCGCTTTGCGTGATGGTGAAATTGAAGAGAGAAGTTGAATTTTTATTTCGCAGAACCATTTCTTTTTCGCCGACGTTAGTTTCCACACAAATACACACGTGCGCCGGAGTATGAACACCGTTTGCAAAGAAACTGACTTATAGACGGAGGTGGTGCACAGTACCACATATGGAATACCCCGGGGAAATGCAAGGGAAAACGTACGAGAAGGAATTTTTTCGTTTACGTGTATTACGAATAGTGCCATTTTTTTTTTTTTTTTTTTGCTTGAATTCTGTTTACGTATTTCCAGACAGATTTTTAATTAATTTAAAATTTAAATTCATCACTTCGATATTTCACCAAAAAGTAATTTAGAATAATTAAAAAGAGAAAATTTCAGAAAATAATTTTTCGGTACTCGCGAGTCGTTCAATTTTTGCAAATCGAGTCCAAATGATTTGCAAGTCGTTCAATTAATTTCAAGGACGTATCATTTCTAACCAAAATGATTAATAGCGGCGCGCGCATACTTCAAAATGGCGGAGCAAATTCCGATCAGCTGATGAACGACTAGCGAGAATTCAGTGAAATTGTATCAATTCGAAAATCAATTTTTAGAATCTATTAAAAGAATCATTGTCTGTAAAGTAATTCGCTTCGAAATAATTCTAGAGAAAACGAAAATAACACAAATTAAAGATTTGTGGAGGGTATTTTAGAATCATTTTCTCAGAGGAGTTTCAATTTTGTCTAAATTTTGCATAAAGACAATTGCGAAGTAATTTTTCAAAAGAATTTCCATAATTATTACATGAGACGATATTTGAGTCGCTTCTCATAAATATTTATTTATAATTTCAAGTCGAAATTTCCCTGAAATGAAATTTTTATCTACATTTTCATTTATCTATTTATGTATCTATATTTTTAAAGTTGCCATTCATTTTCGAATATATTGGATATATGAAATGAAAATTTTATTTGAATATTACGTACAAAAATCGATATTGTAATAATGAATTAATATCACATCGAGTATTAGTCTCTCATTAAGTAAGCTTTCATGAATTATCAATTCTTCGCTAATCTTCCATGAATGAA
Source organism: Leptopilina clavipes (assembly GCA_001855655.1). Lineage (NCBI taxonomy): Eukaryota > Metazoa > Arthropoda > Insecta > Hymenoptera > Figitidae > Leptopilina > Leptopilina clavipes. The sequence continues at coordinate 17,316 of JUFY01021202.1, read as the reverse complement.
TATAGAATTCATTGAATACCTGTCATTTTCACTTCGTTTAAAAATATAATAATATATCCTCGTTCAACTTTGTCAGGAAATAATTCTTAAGCGCATAATATATCGAAAAAACTGTTTCATAGTCTATTTAAAAAATATGTATGAATAATTGAACAAACATTAATAGAAATTAAATAAATAAAAAAATATATTTAGGTAAAGTAAGAAAATAAATACATGAAGAAAATAAATGAATAAAAGTAAGGAAATAAATATGTAAACAAATTAAAAAAGTATCACTAAAAAAAAAATTTAGTTGATTCAAATAACTCGACTATTATCAAATAAATATTTATTTACATCGAGTAAATTTTATTTAAGTCAAATAAATTTGAGTCAAATTTTTTATTATTTTATGGAAATTAACTAATTTTGTAAATTATTTTACTCACTTTTAAATAAGCCGTGAATTCCATTGGTCAGAATTATTAAAGATGGAGACACTTACCTGAAACAATAAAAGAAAATTCGTTATTTATGAAAAATACTTATCAAAATTTATAATAATTTCTATTATAATTATTGTATTATAATTTATAAATAAATAAAATATTTTAAACAGTTGTTGGTTCATATTAATTTCATCATCGTTATGTCGTCAAAAGGCGAACATAACCTCAAAATTTATGTCCATTTAAGGTGTTTTCACAATGGAATTAATCTTGTCAAAGGCGAACGCAACATTAAATTTAGGGCCTTTTAGAGTGCTTTCACAATGGAATTAATATTGTCAAAGGCGAACTTAACTTAAAAATGTAGGGCCTTTAAGGTGCTTTCACAATGGAAGTAATGTCGTCAAAAGGCGAACATAACCTCAAAATTTATGTCCATTTAAGGTGTTTTCATAATGAAATTAATTTTATCAAAAGGCGAACATAACGTCAAAATTTAGGGCCTTTAGGGTGCTTTTACAATAGGAGTAATGTTGTCGATGGCGAACATAACCTCAAAATTTATATCTCTTTAAGGTGTTTCCACAATGAAATTAATTTTATCAAAAGGCGAACATAACGTCAAAATTTAGGGCCTTTAGGGTGTTTTCACAATGGAATTAATATTGTCAAAGACGAACCTAACTTAAAAATGTAGGGCCTTTAAGGTGCTTTCACAATGGAAGTAATGTTGTCAAAGGCGAATATATCCTCAAAATTTATATTTTTTTAAGGTGTTTCCACAATGAAATTTATTTTATCAAAAGGCGAACATAACGTCAAAATTTAGGGCCTTTACGGTGTTTTCACAATGGAATTAATATTGTCAAAGACGAACCTAACTTAAAAATGTAGGGCGTTTAAGGTGCCTTCACAATGGAAATAATGTTTTCAAAGGCGAATATAACCTCAAAATTTATGTCCTTTTAAGGTGTTTTCACAATGGAATTAATATTGTCAAAGACGAACATAACATTCAATTGAGGGTCTTTTAAAGCGTTTTCACAATGGAATTAATATTGTCAAAGGCGAACATAACATTAAATTTGGGGTCTTTTAAGGTGTTTTCACAATAGAATTAATATTGTCAAAGGCGAACGCAACATTAAATTTAGGGTCTTTTAGAGTGCTTTCACAATGGAATTAATTAACCTCCAAATTTATGGCCTTTTAAGGTGTTTTCACAATGGAATTAATGTTGTCAAGAGACGAACATATTGTCAGGATATATTCTGTCAAATATTTATGAGAAGCTTTAAAGAAAAAAAAAATTCACGTTTTTCCCTATAGAATACTACAGATGCACACGGAAAAGTTAAAAGAAGACTTCATTATACGATTAAAACAATTTCGCAAAACAATAAAAGTTTAACTGGTGGTTTTATCTTCCGCTTGTTGTGTTCTGCTGCTTCTATATAATGAATTATAATTTTCAGTGACAATTTTGAACGACATATTTCTGTCCCTCCTTCTTTCTTTCTCTCTCTCTCTCTCTCTCTCGCGCGCGGGCAAAAGTTGTAGCCGCAAATCTCATTTGAATTCACTGACTATTATGATCCATGTGCGTTTTGTTGTCATTTATTCAATTTCGAAAGCGACTTGACTGTATATTTCTCAGGTTTTGGTTCGAAAAGCTCGTTTCTCGAGAGCAGGCAAAACGTAATAATATAACGTGAAAAGTAATAAACCGAATCCTGTCTCGTCAAGACGAGGAAAAGTCGCACAGTTACGTACGCCTTCGAACAAAGAACTTTTCATGTATATTCAGACACATATATACACATCCAAAGGCGAACACGTACCAACAAATAGCAACACACATTCATGTGAGATGTTCATACTGTGTGATTCAATAAAAACCTGTTACAAACTTTATTGAAATAAACTAGACAGAATTCCAAGGGAGCCGCCATATTCTTCCTTTTATTGGATTCACAAATTATTCTCGAAATTACTTTATAAATATTTCTACAGAATCTTTTTAGTGTAACTTATTGCAAAATGGAGGTTGCTTTACTCAAAAAAAAGATATTAATGGTTTTCACATTATCCTTCGTAAATGGAATTAATCCAGAATTTAGTCCTTCAGTTAACACTGAAAAAACCAGGGTTCATTTATTATGCAATTTATTATTCATTCTGAGTTGGTATGGCATATTAAATAATTGATTAACTTCAAGTTACTCAAAATGAGACTGAGGTGCAATTATGTATAATATCATTTTAAATTTATGATTTTCATTTTGATTTTGGGTTTGAATTTTATTTTCGATCAAATACAAAGTCGGAAAGTCAAAAACAAATCCATAATCTAAATAAACATCGAAAGTCAAAATTGAAATCAGAATCAAAATTAAAATCACACACAAAATTAGTCAAAATTGATGTCAAATTTAATGTCACTGTCGAAATTAAAGTCAGAATGAAAATCAAATGTCAAAATCGAAATGAAAGTCAAAATATTAGTCGAATTAGACGTCAAAATAAATATTAAAGTCAAAATTAAAGTCAGAATCAATATGAAAATAGAAATTAAAGTCAAAATTTGTCAAAATCAAAGTCAGAATCAAAATTAATGTCGAAATCAGTCAAAATTGATGTTAAAATTAAAATCAAAGTCGAAATTGAAGTCAGAAAAAAATTTAATGTCGAAATCAAAATAAAAGTGAAAATCCTAGTATAATTGGACCTCAAAATCAAAATAAGTCAAAATTAAAGTCAGAATCAATATGAAAATAAAAATTAAAGTCAAAATTTGTCAAAATCGAAGTCAGAATCAAAATTAATGTCGAAATCAGTCAAAATTGACGTTAAAATTAAAATCAAAGTCGAAATTAAAGTCAGAAAAAAATTAAATGTCAAAATCAAAATGAAAGTCAAAATCTTAGTCGAATTAGACGTCAAAATAAATATTAAAGTCAAAATTAAAGTCAGAATAAAAGTCAGGATCAATATGAAAATAGAAATTAAAGTCAAAATTTGTCAAAATCAAAGTCAGAATCAAACTTAATGTCGAAATCAGTCAAAATTGATGTTAAAATTAAAATTAAAGTCGAAATTGAAGTCAGAATGAAAATCAAATGTCGAAATCAAAATAAAAGTGAAAATCCCAGTATAATTGGACCTCAAAATCAAAATAAGTCAAAATCAAAGTCAGAATCAAAATAAATATCAAAATCTGTCAAAATTGATGTCAAAATTAAAATTTAAGTTACAATTGAGGTCAGAATCAAAATCATTCTTACTTCAATTTCGATGTTGATCTTAATTCTTTCATTAAACCTTAATTTAGGAATTAAATATCTCTGACTATTAGTTAGAATTAGAAAAGGAAAAAATGTGAGAATTCAGTCATAACGAAATTTTGACGAAACATTATCGTCTCGCGTTTCTCAAGTTGGTAAATTTTCCGAGACGTACTTTATATTATCCAAAACTTATAGAATGTGGGAGAGAGAGAGAGAGAGAGAGGAAATACCGCGCGCGGTATCTCAAGTTGAAATAAACAGACTTTACTCCTGCACGCTCCTTAGCATTCTATTCCATATTCCATGTTTCATCTCCACAAAACTAGAAACTACAAAATCTATATCTGCATCATGAATTCTCTTATGTACAATTCAAACACAAACAATGTAAGGCACTTTCCTAAAGTGCAAATAGATTTTCATCAGTATATCCGCAGAATCAAGAGACGCGTGCTAAGGTTAATTGGAACTAAGAAGGAATTTCTTCCTCCAAATATCATCCTTTTGTCGAAAATAAATAATTACGCCTCATTGTTCACCATTGTTATATCATAATCTAATAAACAGTTTACCTAGATTCGCAAAACAAGAACAATGATTAATTTTCAATTTTTCGGTTCAATTTTTTGCTCTTTGTGAAACATTTTTAGAAATTCAATACTTGATAAATTTCGCTCAACACACTTTCCGAGTAATATATGCTTCAGCATTAACATTTCATGAATAACAATTGCAGCATCATTTTGGATCAATTTGGCAGAAAATGGTTTAACGTCCAACAAATGAAGAAAGATGGGGTTAAAAAGTACAAAAAATGAACCGAGGATGTTAATTTTGAAACCTAATTAATATTAAAGTTAAAATCCAAGTCGAATTCGGGGTCAAAATCAAAATTCAAGTCATAATTCAAGTCGAATTGGACCTCAAAATCAAAATTCAAGTCATAATTGAAGTCGAATTGGACTTCAGAATCTAAATTCAAATCATAATTCAAGTCAGAATCAATATGAATGTTAAAAATAAAGTCAAAGTCGAAATTAAGGTCAGAATGAAAATCAAAAATTAAATAAAAGTCAAATTTCAAGTCGAATTGGACCTCAAAATAAAAATTCAAGTCATAATTCAAGTCGAATTGGACTTCAAAATCTAAATTCAAGTTAGAATTCAAGTCAGAATCAATATGAATGTTAAAAATAAAGTTCAAGTCGAAATTAAAGTCAGAATGTAAATCAAAAATTAAATAAAAGTCAAAATTCAAGTCGAATCGGACCTTAAAATCAAAATTCAAGTCATAATTCAAGTCAGAATTAGTCAGAAATAATGTCAAAGTAAAAATCGAAGTCGAATTGGACTTCAAAATCAAAATTCAAGTCATAATTCAAGTCGAGTTGGTAGTCAAAATCAATATTTAATCATAATTCAAGTTAGAATCAATATGAAAGGTAAAGTTTAATTCAAAATTAGTCAGAAATAATGTCAAAGTCAAAATCCAAGTCGCATTGGATGTCAAAATCCAAATTCAAGTCATAATTCAAGTCGAGTTGGTAATCAAAATCAATATTTAACCATAATTCAAGTAGAATCATTATGAAAGGTAAAATTTAATTCAAAATTAGTCAAAAATAATGTCGAAGTCAAAATCCAAGTCGAATTGGACTTCAAAATCAAAATTCAAGTCATAATTCAAGTCGAGTCGGTAGTCAAAATCAATATTCAATCAAAATTCAAGTTAGAATCAATATGAAAGGAAAAATTTAATTCAAAATTAGTCAAAAATAATGTCAAAGTCAAAATCCAAGTCGAATTGGATGTCAAAATCAATATTCAATAATAATTCAAGTCAGAATCAATATAAAAGGTAAAATTAAATTCCAAATTAGTCAAAATCGAAGTCGATTTGAACGTCAAAATCAAAATTAAAGTCATAATTCAGGTCAGAATGAGTATGAAAGTTAAAATTAAATTCAAAGTCGAATGAAAATTAAATGTCAAAATCAAAATAAAAGTCAATATCCAAGTCGAATTAGACTTCAAAATCAAAATCCAAGTCGAATTGGACGTCAAAATGCAAGTCAAAATCAATATGCAAGTTAAAATTAAAGTCAAACTAGAAATGGAAGTCAGAATGAAAAGTCGTAACGAAAGACATAAAACATGACGAGCAATTTTGTAAATTTCACTGTAAGCAATTTCTATTAATTTTTTTATTTAACTCTGAACAAACATTTTCTCTATCTCTAATTATGGAAATTTTAATCCCACTTATCAAATATAGATTCCATTCTAAATTATTATCATTACCATCAGTTGCATTCTGATTATTATCGGTCAGTTTCGTCTTAATTATCATTGATATATTTTCATTTCCAATTATCATTGAACTTCATTTCTGACTAATCAGTAAAGGGTTCGATTTTACATATATATATATATATAGAATAATCTGCAAAATTTAATAAATTCTAATCCATTCACTCATTAGTAAATTAATGAACAATCTGACGGACACTCAAAATAAGAGTTTGTCCAACTCTAACATTTAAATTATTTATATATAAAAAACATTTTAATGAAAGTTAAAAAATTAATTTACAACATTTTAAACAATTATGATTGGTTGAATTTAAATGAAAACAACAATTTTGTCACCAAGAAGCTTCTTTTTCCAATTTTAGGTTATGTTACCTAATTCATAATTCCCCCCGCCCCTTTTTTTTGATAGAAAATTGTAATTTTTTACTTTTTTATTTTCAAATATTGGACTAACTTTTTGTTTCGACTGTCTGTCGGATTCTACACCCAGAAAAAAGATATATTTGTCTCATAGCCAAATAAACTATTTATTTGGAATAAATAAATTTTATTTGGAATAAATAAATTTTATTTGGAATAAATAAATTTTATTTGGTTCAAATAAAAATTTATTTGGTTCAAATAAAATTTTTATTCGGTTCAAATAAAATTTTATTTGGTTCAAATAAAATTTTTATTTGGTTCAAATAATAATTTATTTGGTTCAAATAAAATTTTTATTTAAAACAAATAAATAATTTAGTTGGCTCTGAGACAAATATACGTTTATTTAACTCAAATAAATTATATTTGGTTCAAATAAAACATTTCTCTGGGTGTAATAATCGATAACCATATCTGGATTTTAAATTTAAAAAATGAAATTATCCAAAGTTATGTTTTTCTTCACCTGTTCAATTTTGATGATGTCCACCGTTTGTCACGTGCGGAAATCATGCGGCATTTTCCCCTCCCCTTTCTGTCAGAGAGAGAGAGAGATAGAGGTCTAATGAGGCGCTGATCTTAATAATTCCAAAGCTGTTAATGACAATAACACGATTTACACCTTTCAGATGTCACTATCAAATTGGACACTTTTTCTTTTTCAAAAAAAAAAAAAACAGATTATTATTCAAAAACTTTTTTACTTTTGTCTCATTTCCTCTTGGTTTTGAAAATTATTTCGAATTTTCCAACATTTATAATCGTCGATAGTTGATGTTAATGTTTCTCATTCTTGAGAGTTTATTCTACATCACTAATTGCGTTCTCAATTACATTCCTAACGTTAGGGAGTTTAATTAGCACACGCACGCTGATTGATAGGCAGGTGAACCTCAGTATTAACCACGCACCTGTAATTACAAATCAGGTAAATGTCAAAATTCAAAAATCAGAAATAAAAATTCAGAAATCAAAATTCAGAAATCAAAATTCTGAAATCAAAATTCAGAAATCAAAATTCAAATTTCCTTTTTCAGTCGATTGACCCTCGTTGATAGTTCAAAGAAGGGGGAGTTTTTTTTGCGGGGGGGGGACTAATTCAAAATCTTCAGGTAAGAGGAGAATTAATTTGGAATCAAAATCATCTCTATTCTTCATTAATTCTGGATTATTCAATTTCTTCCTTGGTGGTTTTTATTGCACTGAATCAATTTTTTATTACAGAATTCCATCAACTGGAGATATTCAGTAAATAAGCGAAATTTATCATATTCAAAATTCAACACTGATAAATTCGTACCAAAGGTTATGTAATTTCGCATAAATTATGTTGTCATCAGAAGATGATTTCTATCGAGTCTGAATAGTTTCGCATCAGATTATTCACGTCGATATTTTAATATATTGACAATCAAAATGTTATCGAGGGTTCATTAACCTTTTTTTTTATTTTTGCCCAGGTGAATGACCTCCATACATTGAAAGTTGATATTCTGTTTTTGGCTTTTTATTTCTCTCGCCTCTCGCCTAAAAGTGCGGTTGAAAACTTCACTTGTTGTAAATATGATGAATCGTGAACACGTTGACAACAGAGATAGAGAGAGAAAATGAATGAGAGGTGTGGGAGGGAGGGGGGCGGGGGCGGGTGTTTATCTCGCGTGATTCCAGCGGGGGTGAAAGAAGAGAACACCCTGCAACGAAGCGGGTTCTCGGAACGACTGAGGCTAGGGTCCTCGTAAAGAGGAGCTACCCCGCGAATGGAATAGCGAAAGAGAGGCAGGAAGAGTGAAAGGATCGCGGAGCAGCGCAGTCGCAAATTTTCATCCTATATGTATATTACTCAAATTAATTATTATATCATTATAATGGGCTGAAAACATTCAAATGTATACTTGTAAAAGAATCGTTGAAATATCGTTCAATAGATATATTGAGAAAAAAATGCATGTAGAGAATTTTTTGTTGTTGAAAAATTCTAAATATTTCTGTTTTTGCATGAGATTGGAAAATAGTTGTTTTCAGATGAAAGGAATAAAAATCAAAGTTAAATCAAAGTCAAAATGGCAAAATAAATGTCAAAATCGGAATAAAACTTGAAATCAAAGTTAAATTCGAAGTCAAAATCAAAATAAAAGTCAAAATCGAATTCAAAATCATAAAATCGATGTCAAAATCGAATTCAAAATCATAAAATCAATGTCAAAATCGAAGACAAAATTAAATTCTATTCATTCAGTTAAATTAGAAGTCAAAATCATAAGTAAAGTCAAATTAATAGTCAAATTGCAAAATCAAAGTCAAAATGGCAAAATCAACGTCAAAATCAAAGTCAAAATTAATATCAAAATTAAATTCGAAGTCAAAATAAAAATAAAAGTCAAAATAGAATTCAAAATCATAAAAACAATATCAAAATCGAAATAAAAACTAAAATCAAAGTTAAAATCGAAGACAAAATTGAAATAAAAGTTTAATTCGAAGTTAAAATCATATTCAAAGTTAAATTCGACGTCAAAATCGTAAAATCAATGTCAAAATCGAAGTCAAAATTGAAATCAAAGTTAAATTAGAAGTCAAAATCATGAGCAAAGTCAAATTTATAGTCAAAATTGAAATCCAAGTTAAAATCGTAGTCAAAATCACATTCAAAGTTCAATTCAAAGTCAAAATCATAAGCAAAGTCAAATTAATAGTCAAATTGCAAAATCGGAGTCAAAATCGTAAAATCAATATCAAAATCAAAGTCAAAATTGATATCAAAGTTAAATTCAAAGTCAAAATCAAAATAAAAGTCAAAATCGAATTCAAAATCATAAAATCAATATCAAAATCGAAGTATAAATTAAAATCGAAGACAAAATCATGAGCAAAGTCAAATTAATAGTCAAATTGCAAAATCAAAGTCGAAGTCGTAAAATCACTGTCAAAATCAAAGTCAAAATTAATATCAAAGTTAAATTCGAAGTCAGAATCAAAGTAAAAGTCAAAATCGAATTCAAAATCATAAAATCAATGTCAAATTCGAAGACAGAATTAAAATCAAAAATAAATTCGAAGACAAAATTATGAGAAAGGTCAAATTAATAGTCAAATTCCAAAATCGAAGTTGAATTCGAAGTCAAAATCAAAATCAAAGTTAGAATCGAAATGAAAATCGTAAAATCAATGTCCAAATCAAAGACAAAATTGAAATCAAATTCAAATTTGAAGTCTAAATCAAAATCAAAGTTAAAATCGTAGTTAAAATCATAAAATTAATTTCAAAATCGACGTCAAAGTTAATATCGAAGTCAAAATCAATGTTACAATTGATATCAAAGTTAAATTCGAAGCCAAAATTAAAGTCAAAATTAAATTCGAAGTCAAAATCAGAATCAAAGTTAAAAATGAAGTCAAAGTTAAATTCGAAGTCAAAATTAAATTCGAAGTCAAAATCAGAATCAAAGTTAAAATCGAAGTCAAAGTCATAAACTCAATGTCAAAATCGAAGTCAAGGTCATATTCAAAGTCAAAATCGAAGCCAAAATTAGTCAAAATTAATGTTAAAATCGAAGTCAAAATTGTCAAATCAAAATTCAAATTGAAATTAAAGTTAAATTCAAAGTTACCTTCAAAATCAACGCAAAATTCAAGATCAAAATTGTAATCAAAAATCAAATTTGCAAAATTGCACCCCATTTGAGTTTAGAAATCACAAAATATATTCGAATAAATAATCGAATTGTACACGTAAATAGAGAAAAGAATACAAAAAAAAATTCTGTCGTGATGGAAACAATTTTCCTTCGTGTTAATGTGATGCATGTTTACAGTACTCCAGTCCTTTAAGTCACTTTAGATGATGGTGAAAACGAGCCTGAGAAACTTTAAACTGATTCGCTAAGATCGCGCTCAAGGATATCTCGTGACTTGCGGCACTTTTAAATTTGTTGAAGGAATTGGAGAGAGAGATGAAAGTGAAGCGGGGGAATTGAGGCAAGTGTAACATCCTTTTATGTCCGCCAGGTGAAAAATAAAAAAAAGAAAGGAAAAAACCTATAACACGCGAGCATCATATAGCGGTCGATGGAAAATTCTTCAATTCGATCCAAAAAAAAAGTTTTCTATAGTTTCCACTCTCTTCTTCTTCTTCTTCTTCTTCTTCTTCTTATCAGGAAAAAGGACTCGTCAACTCGATCGGGACTTTGAAACAATTTTGATATCTCATCTTTCCCAGATGAGAAGAGCACTTTTTATATTTTCCATTCCCTTTCAAAGTCGGGTTTGAGAAAACTCTCGAGTTGATCGTCGACCTCGTAAAAAGATTTTCCCTTAAACGTATCGCTGCGGGTACAAACCCAATCCCCCCAAGACTATTTCAAAACTTTTAATTGAAACGAACTAGTTTTTGAATCATTTCCCGAGAGAGATGTAGGAGTGATTTGTACCGATTTTTAGATTTTTCAAAGATTATATACGCAATAATAATATTTAAAAAAATTCTTTTTGCATTTCTCGTTTCTCTTTTTAAGTCTTTTTAACTCTTTTAACTCTTTTTTTGAAAAAAACCGTTTCTTTGTATCCCTTGTAGAAATCGTCAAAGAATTCCTTGGGTTTAATTTTGTAATTTCACTTTGACTTTCGATTCGATATTGACTTTGACTTTAACATTGACTTTTGACTTTGACTTTGACTTTGATTTTGATTTTTACTTTGACTCATTTAGAAAATTTTTCTAATTGTAGTTTCATAAAATTTCAATTTGTCAAAATCAAAGTCAAAGTCAAAGAAAAAGTCAAAATCGAATTCAAAATCATAAAATCAATGTCAAAATCAAAGTAAAAGTTAAAATCAAAGTTAAATTCGAAATCAAAATCATAAGCAAAGTCAAATTAACAGTAAAATTACAAAATCCATGTCAAAATCGAAGTCAAAATTGAAATCATAGTTAAATTCGAAGTCAAAATCATGAGCCGAGTCAATTTTATAGTCAAAATTGTAATCAAAGTTAAAGTTGTATATTTAAAGTTGAATTCGAAGTCAAAATCATGAGCAAAGTCAAATTAATAGTCAAATTCAAAAAGCGAAGTTAAATTCGAAGTCAGTATCAAAATCAAAGTTAAAATTGAAATCAAAATCGTAAAGTCAATGTCAAAATCAAAGACAAAATTGAAATCAAATTTAAATTCGAAGTCAAAATCAAAATCAAAGGTAAAACCGTAGTAAAAATCATAAAATTAATGTCAAAATCGACGTCAAAGTTAATATCGAAGTCGAAGTTAAAGTCAAAGTCAAAGTAAGATTCAAAGTGAAAGTGAAAGTGAAAGTCAAAGTCAAAGTCAAAGTCAAAGTCAAAGTCAGATTCAAAGTCAAAGTCAAAATCAAAGTCAAAGAAAAAGTCAATGTCAAAGTCAAAGTCAGATTCCGATTCAAAGTCAAAGTCAAAGTCAGATTCAGAGTGAAAGTCAAAGTCAAACTCAGATTCAAGGTGAAAGTCAAAGTCAAAGTCAGATTCAAAGTCAAAGTCAAAGTCAAAGTCAAAGAAAAATTCATTGTCAAAATCGCACCCCTGAAATGATTATTGTAATTTCACCCTTTGAAAAAATCCTTTCTTCATAAAAAGAATTCTCCATTTCCAAGGAAGCTTCGAGTTACATTAAATTTAAAAATCTCTCATTAATTTTCAATCACGAGACAAGATGGAAAATAACAACAATTAATAATAGAAAAAATTGTCATCTTCTTTTTTGTTTTTTGTTTTTTTTGTTTTTTTCAAACCGGATGTAAAAATAAAATCCCAACAGTGATTTGTGAATTACTTGCGCAACAAATTTATCGGAACTGGTTTGAAATTTCAGAGACGGCTTTCGCGTTGCACAAGATTTTCCAAAGGGTGTAAAGTGCTTAATCTTCAGCACTATAATTTCAGCAAAATTGGACGCGGATTATCCGCGGGAAGCTTTTGCGATTAAGCAGCGGCATGAAGAAAGTTTTCCCTCTGGAGAACGGAAGAATGGTTTCTAGAGAGAGGAAGAGAGAAGCAGGTGAGGTATATATGTATATATATATATATATATTTAAGAGAAGAGAGTCGAAATCTGTGCTGAGAAAAGTTGCTGCTCTATAGATTCCACTAACTAATTCTTCTTCTTTTTCACTATTATATTAAATCCATTTGTTAAAGGGGAACAAGAAATCATTTTTAAAGGAAGATAATTTTTTCTACTTTAAATCAAAAGGTCTCATTCACAGACATCTTCAATTATTTTCTCTCTCTCTTTCATTATTTCTTTCCGTTTCTTTGTAATATATTTTACAGAATTTAATTTTCACCTAATTAAGTTATTATTTCATTAAAATCATTTTTAATAATTCACACTTCCGTTCGTTATTTTAAATCTATATTTGAAACTGACACGGTGTATATTAAATTATTTCACATAAAGAATATTGGAATTTTATAAATTCATTGTGAGTGATGAATAATTCAATTTATTAATGAAATACGAAAAAAAAGGAAAACAGAGATATCACGTAAGCTTAATGTGCTACCTTGCTATGTAGGTTTTTTTTGTAATTTGATTTTGATTTTGATTTTGACCTAAATTTTGATTTTAATTTTGACTTTGATTTATATTTTGATTTTATATTTGACTTCGACTTTAAATTTAATTTTTATATTGACTAACTTTTAAATTTGACTTCAAATTAAACATTGAATTTTATTTTTATTTTGACTTCCATTTTAATTTAATTTTCGCTTCAATTCCGATTTTGACATTAATGTAGATTTTATCTGCGTTTTTGACTTAAAATTTGAATCTAATTTTGACTTGAACTTCAGATTTGATTTCAGTTTTGACTTAAAATTTGAATTTAATTTTGATTTTGACTTCAATTTTGACTTAAAATTTGAATTTAATTTTGATTTTGACTTCGATTTTGAATTTATCCTTGATTTTGACTTTCATTTTGATTTTAATTTCGATTCTGACTTTAAATTCGAATTTGATTTTTATTTCCACTTCTATTCTGACTTTGATTTTAACTTTTATTTCGATTTTAACATTAATTTTGCGATTCTTACTTTGAATTTAACTTCGATTTCAATTTTAACATTGATTTTACGATTTTGACTTCAATTGTGGAATTTGACTATTAATTTGACTTTGATTATGATTTTAAATTCGAATTTAACTTTTATTTTAAGTTTGACTTCTATTTTAATATCAATTTTGACTGATTTTTTCTTTGATTTTGATTTTTACTTCGAATTCAACTCTGATTTCGATTTTAACATTATTTTTCCGCTTTTGACTTTAAATTTAATTTTGATTTTGACTTCGATTTCGAATTTAACCTTGATTTTGATTTCTACACTTCTATTTTGACTTTGATCTTAATTTGGACTTCGATTTTTCCATTAATTACGATTTTGAATTAGATTTTGACATTAAATTTTTAATTTGATTTTGACATTAAATTTTAAATTTGATTTTGACATAAAATTTTTATTTGATTTCGACATAAAATATTTAATTTGATTTTGACATGAAATTTTTTTTTTTATTTTCGACTTTGGTTAAAAATTTTTTTTTACTGAAATTTAAAGTCAGAGTGAAAAATAAAATTCAAATTCAAAATCAAAGTCAAATTAAACAATTGCATTTCTTAATGCAAAGTAATTCTCCCAATTATTGCGTATAATTTTCTTTGAGATTTTTCAGAAATATTCTGAAATAATTGTTTAGAATATAAGTAAATAAAAGTCAAGTTGTTAAATATATTTAATAATTACCTCCGACGTTGTATGTTAATTTTGTCCGTATAGCATTAAACCAACATTCCTATGTAGGTCATTCATTCGTTGATTTCCGGATTTTAGTAACGAATATCAACCCTAGATGTGACTAATTTTCTCCATCTCTCTCTCTCTCTTTCTCTTGTTTTCACTTTAACCTCAACCCTTTCAAATTTCCCTCTCAAGGTTTACAAATTAAATATGTTGAATGCAGGTACAGAACTAATGTTAAAAACTCACAATGTAATTAAATTTGTCACCAATTTAATATTTTTCAATTTAATAAAAAAAAAAACATTATTTTTCTTCAGTAAATTTCAAATTTCTGTACGAAAAATTAAATTTAAATATTTGAACCATGACAAAATAGATTTTTAGCCAAGTTTACGAGTTTTGCAAGTTAAAATTTTTTATTTTTTCGAAAAAATTTAAAGTTATTATTATTAATTAATTAATTATTATTATATTATTCACGTTATTTTCAGAATTTATTGGGGAAGAAAAATTTTTTTCCTCTTTGCTCTTGATTGACAATAAGAAAATTTTAGCTATTTGCTATGAAAGTTTCAAAATTTATATAGAAAATGATTAAAGAAAAATGATTATAAGAAAATGATTAATTTAGTAAAAGAAAAAATTTATTTTCTCTACTTTGGGCAATTTATCATTCATCTTCGTGTCAAATATAATTTATAAATTAAAAAAAAAAAAGAAAAAAGAAACAAAATCGTGCTAATGGCACTTTTATACGACAATTTAATAGAAAAATATACACACACACGTGATACCACACCTTTTCCTATAAATAAGGAAACACGGTTGGGCGCCTTCATATGTTGCATTATTAACGGTTCAATTTCAAAATTACCGACTGGAAAGTTATAACATCCAAAAGCTATAACGGGCATCATTAACTATTTATTAACAAATAAAATTCCACATCAATTTATGTTGAATAATTCAACTAAAAAGTTATATAATGTCACAAAATTTTACGCGACTATATATAATAAATATGCGGTCAGTTTCAAAATAAATAATATTATATATGCTGATAAATATAAAGTGCAATTCAAAGTAGATTAAAAAAAAATTATATGCAAAACAAAACAAAAAAAAAAATTTTGCTTCTCGATGAGCTGCAAGTGACCTGTTTTATTATTATATATGGATATTTTTTATTTTAGAAAACTTCGGTTGAACTACTTTTTAATCAATATATGTCCCTTGATGCAAAGAATAATTTTCACTGAAATTCTAAGTCAAAAAAGCAAAATTAAATAAGGACAAAATCAAATTCAAAA
>JUFY01021197.1:6036-22745 GCA_001855655.1 Leptopilina clavipes | reverse complement strand
CAAACTTGCAGTACACCAAGTACATTTACTTGAGTGAGGAGTGAAATTATTTCGACTTAGGACTTTTAAATAAATTACAATTATTTATTACGCCCCTTAGCTTTTACGCCCCGGGTTCCCCTAGTATAGATCAGTTTTCAGTCTGACGTGATAATTTAAATACTGGTCATCTTCGTCACAGTACTAACAGTTATAGTTTCAGTCAGAAAAACTGGTTAATTTTAAGAAAATTTAAATGTTAGTAGTGTAAGTCAGTGATTAGTCAGACATAACTCTAAATTTAAAATAATGAAAATACTTTTCTTACTACAAAAAATTTCTTTTTATTTACTCAAAACGGTTAAACCAGCAACTTTGAAGGTCAGTAGTGTAGGTAAGTCGGAACTTGAATATCAGTAGTATAAATCAATCATTAGTCGGACAATTTTTGACAAATTTTAAATATCAGTAGTATAAGTAAGACTTCAGTCAGACAAATCATTGATTCTTAAATATCAGTAGAATAAATCAATTTTCTGTCAGACATGATAACTTTAAATCTTTGTCTCAGTAGTATAAGTCAGTCCTCAGTCAGACACGATAAAAATATTTGTCTCAGTAGTGTAAGTCAGTCTTCAATCAGACATAATAATTAAAATACATATAATCATTGTTTTAGTAGTAACAGTTCGTTTAAGTCAGACAAAAAGAATATTTGGAAATTTAAAGTTTTTAGGCGAACGTGTCAAACAGTATTATAAATTAAAGGTTTTTTTTTTCGATATCCAGAAAATCCGGATAAACCTTCGACTAGATATCTGGGGATAAAGAGACATGTACTGACTCGAACTTGAAGGATTTAGATCCTTGAAGATTTAGAACTAGGGATGCGATCTCAGGTGAAACCAAACGCGACTTGGGTTATTTCTCATGAACATTGGATGAAATCGGAAGCCTGCACCAAAGCCATTAGTTACAAGAGCCATGCAATAAGGCCAGTACGTTTTCTCAGCATCTGGAGCTCGTTTTGAAGCACTTGCTAAAAGCCAAATAGAGAGGGTGCTTTATTTCCTATTAATCTTTATTACTCTCGCTTTTTATAAAATGAAAAATAAAAAACTAAATTGAATTTTCTTTTAAAAACTCACAAATAATTTTGTTTTTAGTTTACTTTAGTTATAACAATTAACAATATTTACATGAAAGCAAGAAAAGATTGAAATAAAATCATACCCATCGGGAAATTGAATGAGGGGAATTATTATTATTGAAAAATGGAGTAAAATTTTATGAAAGGGGTAAAATTTTACCTTCAGTGATATGTTATTATAAGAGTAGTGTCAGTTTTAATAAAAAAGAAATGCTACAACCCTCCTCTTCCCCCCTGACAGTTATTTCAAATAGAACACAAGTAGTCGAATCCATTGTTCATCCTACACCTATACCTTTAGGCGGATCTCTATTTCTTCGTTCTCTCAACGACAATAAGTTGGCGCAAGAAATTCGCTCTCTTTATTTTTGTCAGGACCGTAATATCGTTCGGACCATATAAACCCGGTGGAAAAATCATCTGCCAGCTCTCTTTCATATTTTTCTCTCTTCTTCTTCCTCTTCTTTTTTTCCTCTGTATTTATCTCTTCAGTTTTTCTTCTTTTTATTTCCCTCTCTCTCTCTCTCTCACACAACTACTAGCCCATGCCAAGTTTACGTTCCTTTTTCCTCATTGCGGCTCTATACACTTTGAATGCTTTTTTTTCCAAATAGATATAGGTATATAGTACCTATACTTATTTTTTTCTTGAATATTTCGCGATAATAGTACGCGGCATGTAAAACCCCCTTCTCCGTACACCTGATAAACAGAGGAGGCATTGTGCTTCAGCAAATGAAATGTCAGCGACACGGTGAATTAACAATACTATCTAATAGCTGCTCAGACGCGAAGGAGTGTCTATTATATCTGCTCAGTGTTGTGTGTCGAGGGATCGTCCTTTAGCGTTGACCCGTTAGAACATTTTTACGTAAATTAATTACGCACCTTTTCATTCCAATTGTGAAATGATAAGAAATCTTTCTGTCCCTACAATCCCCCTGGTATTTTTCTTCCTAAACACGAATATTTCACAAAATTTTTTCATCCCTTTATTTTAAAAATTTTAATTTTATTTACATTTTCAATTCTTGGTAAGAACAAAAAAGGTACATATAGTTGTATCAAAAATCAGAATATATTCACTGAAAACATTCGAAAAATTTTTAAGAGTGTGTCCAAAAGAAAAAAAAACCATAAACTTTAATTGAAAACTGACACAGATTTTTGCAAAGTTGGAAAAAGCAACAAATATATTTCAAAATGAAATTCCCCTCTTGAATGAGGAAAATATTTTCCAAAAATTGTTAAAGTGTGAATATTTTCCGACACGAAATTATTAATAACAATTGATAAAATGTACATAATAGATCATAACTTTGCTTCGAAAATACACTTTGTAACGATTTCCGACGTGGGCTACTAAAGTCCGCAGTAACGTATCTGAAGTTATATTGGCTAATAATAACTGTCCGATAGTGGGGAAGGGGGGGTTTTGGTTGGTCAAGTTTTGTGTATAAGCCCGTGCCCACATACGTGTGTATATATTTATCTATACATACATTTGAGTCGAAATACAGGCGTATATATACAAAAGCTAGGCAATTCAGCCCGAGGCCAGCTAATCCCGCGTCCGCAACATTCTGCAGTTTTGAAACTTTCCATCGGTATAACTGTGCGCCAGTATTTCCGTCCAGTCCCGAGTCCCCCCCCCTCCACCTATTCCCTCTATCCCTATACTATGGAGATTGTGGACGCCAGAAATTATCACAAGCTATGCCAGACATTTACACTATTTCTAAAGAATCACGTATACGAAAATATTAATTTCGAATGGTAAATATTCATCATGTCTCGTTGAGAAAGTAATAATCCGTGGGGAAAAAAATTCTCGGAAAAAAAGTAGCAAGTTTGTGAAAAATACGATTTTAGTAAAAATTGTTATATATTGGAATATATAAAAATTATTATTTTTGAAATATTTTAAAAATATTTTAATATTTTATTTTGTTTTTTTTATAATAATTATTGTTGCATTAAAGGTTTATTTTTAATTAATCTTACTAGCCTGAAATGTGTCGTGTGGGGAATAACCGTCGTTAGATGAACTTAAGGTGGTACCCTCTGGAGTGACGCTTCGGAAGTTAATGAATTCAGTTCCATAGCGTCATTCCAGAGGGAGCCACTTCAAGTAAAAAGATTCTTAATAATTCTTGTCGTAGTAAAATCTTATAAATATTTTATTTATTTACAATTTTGCCCTTTGGAACTTAATTCATTAAGTTCCAAAGCGTCACTTCAGAGGGAGCCACCTCAAGTTAAAATATTTTAAATAATTCTTGTCGTACTAAAATCTTATAAATATTTTATTTACTCTTGCCCTTTGGAACTTAATTCATTAAGTTCCAAAGCGTCACTTCAGAGGGAGCCACCTCAAGCTAAAATATTTTAAATAATTCTTGTCGTACTAAAATCTTATAAATATTTTATTTAGTCTTGCCCTTTGGAACTTAATTCATTAAGTTCCAGAGCGTCACTTCAGAGGGAGCCACCTCAAGTTGAATTATTTTTTTATAATTATTATTGTGTTAAAATCTTATAAATGTTTAAATTAGCCTTGCCCTCTGGAGTGACGCTTTGGAATTTAATTCATTAGGTTCCAAAGCGTCACTCCAGAGGGAGCCACCGCATGTATATTATCTTTCGAAACGTAATTGAACTGCAAGTCCTCTTTTTTTGCCCGATTTTCAAAAAACTAATATTCCTAAAACTGAGAAAATCTTTTTCATTTCGAAAAGTCCTATTAATTAAGAGCAGTAGCACTAAAAGTTGTAAAATACTCTCCAAATTGGCTGGACTCGAACTTTTGTTCACATTCCCCCGTCTGGAAATTAAACCACTCTAATCAAAGTAAATCTTCGTGAGAGAAAAAAGACCCTACTAATGCAATCTTTCAATTGGCTCGAAAATTACATTTTTAATATTTTTTCCTTTAATAACAATTCATTTTTGTCTTTTTAAATCTTTCTGGTTTCAAAAAAGACTTAAAACTGTTTTGTTTCAATTTATTTGAAGGAAGAAAAGAACGAAAGAAATAATAACAATAGTTTGGAAATCGATTGATAAAAATCAAAGACCTGAGTTATTTTTTTTTCTAATGATTTACTTGAATTGTTGCAGGACAATGCAACGCGGCATTGGGTATGGAGAGCGGGGAGATTTTGGACGAAGACATCACGGCCAGTTCTATATTCGATCCCAGTCTTGGACCGAAACATGCCAGGTACTGAGAACAATGTCGGGGTCTCGAGTGGTCCACTAGATTGCCCAGAATATCTCCTAAATGAAGCAAGGCAGGACCTTCACTCAATGAATAGATAATTAAACAGAACAAGCCATTGTGCCCCTACTAAGACGTTTCATGATAATGAACCCCTTCCGAATTATATTAAATTTAAACACACTCGAGCCAATTTCATTCCAATGTGTTTGAATCAGGTTTCAATTTTTTCACGAACGAATGAAAATTAATAAATTAAATTAAGGCAGAAAACAAAATATCATTTTCCCTTCGACTTTGTTTTACGTATTCTAGAATTTTTTTTGTCAACCTAAGAAATGGAGTAAGTCAGAAAATACATAAAGTACATAAAAATGTTTTAACTAATCTGACAGTTGATTTGTTTGTTTTTTCAATTTAACCTGACTTTTACTGAATTAAACAAGAAAAGAATATACTAAAGGCTACTTTAGAATATAAAATTTGATATCACTTTTATTCGAAAGTAATTTCATTTTATACTCGTTGCCTTTCAGCAACGAGAGATATATTTTCCAATGTATGCTCGCACATACAAAAATCGTCGACATTTATTATCAAATTAATATTTCCCTGGAGTTCATTTGAATTTTCCATTTTCACGATACAGTTCTTATCATTGCTTTTGATAAGCAGAGCAAGAAACATATTCAGTTTTCGCATCACTGGCCTACTTCGTCGTTTTGCACTATTGTCAGAAGCATTTCCATTATTCTATAAAGTACCCGTGAGCGCAGATTCCTCTCCCTAAATACTCGTACATCATTATATATGGAAGGCAAGATATAACCTGTATACATTGAAATATACACATAGCTTGGTATGTACTTCACACCGGACAGCTTGTGCCAGTGCAAAGGCACGCATTGCACAGGGCACAAAGGAAAGCAGAGACGTCGTAATGCCTCTTCCAATTTATGTGCATCTCTATGAACCTCTCAAAAGGGGCGGCATTATGTTCCAGCAAGATTATTGTGAGAAATGAGCCAAGAAGAGGGTAGGGAGTTGGAAAAGAGCCTCTCTCTCTCTCTTTCCCCTGTCTGAGGGAAATAAAGCGGAACTAAAGACAAGAAATGCAGCTATTTTGATCGTTGGGGGGGGATTTACGCGGTTTCGAAAATGTTTCAAGTGAAAAAAATTTATTTTTCCTGTTTTGAATTAATATAGGAAAAATTTTTCCACTGTGGCGTTTTGCCTTCTGTAGGAGAGCACTGTAATTTGTTCGTATCTACTCGGGCATCTTCGTGTCGGGACGAATCGTCCCGAACTTGAACGAGTACTTCACTCGGGAATATTCGTCAGGATGCGAAATTGTCCGAGTGGATACGAATCTTCCCGAGCTTGCACGAATACATTCTTCGGGAAGATTCGTCATGACACGAAAATACCCGAGTGGGTACGAACCTACACGAATCGGACACACATCCGCCATTTGTCACAGTTTCGGTGAAAAAAAGAGAAAAAGACTACGAAGCAATGGGAATCGAAAATTGGAAAATTAAAAAAAATCTCAATTGAGTTAGGAAGAGCTTAACTCTTCGAAATAAGGCACTCGTCGAAAAATGAGAAAAAAAGTGAAACAATGAGAATGGAAAAATTAAAAAAGTCTAAATCGTGTTAGTTAGGATTAAAAATCCTTCTTGGAAGGATTAAGTGCGAGTTCTGGATAGCGTTACTAGGTTATTTGTGTTATGCGTTCTATACCGAAAAAAAAACGCTAGCTCGTAAATCACGTCCTGTTGCCGGGGCAAACGAGGGAAAAATATACTAAGCTTCATAGAGAAAGGAGACACGCTAGACGACATTTTCGAACTATAGCCGTGTAAAGTGGAAGATAGCTAGGTGTCTATGATCGTATACCTAAAGGCCATAGACCCTCCATTTTTCCTGCCTCCCGCTGAAAGCCAAGCACGTTAGTATTGCGATACTTCCCCCTTCATCTTCCATCTGTATATCCTTTCCTTCTTTACAGCTACGAGAATCGTGCTTTCTTTTTTCTCTCACCAAAAGTGAACCAAGAGTGAACCAAGGGTGAACCAAGGGCTTTTCAATAAAGTTTCGAAACGCAAGAGGAGAACCTCTTTCCACCCCTTCTTTCGTAGCTAAAGCGATACGAATGGCTACTTCACTACCATACGAAAAGTTCTTTCGAATAATAGCCTCTGGCCACGTACAAGCTTTGACCCCTATCGATTCTTTTCATATATTCCCTCCTCCTACTCTTCTTTCTTCAATTCAAAACTAAGAATTGTAAACGAGTCCCGGCATTTTTTTTTTCTTTAAAGGATAAGCCAAGTTTACTCTCGACACTATTGTCCTGAAGACAAATTATTTAATGGTCGCACACATAGAAGGGCAGGGGATGAAATTTTTCACATTTCTGTGTCAAAATTCAGGACAAAATTACACAAGAAGCAAAAAATGACTAACGGGGAATAAAATTTTCTAAAATACAATTTACATTAAATTAGTTACGAATGTTTGCGTATTTATTCTATTCCACAGTAATTTTTATTTTCCCTCCTTTTTTTCGGTGGGGAATTTTAAAGATTCTGTCGCCAGTTTTTTTTTTTTCATGAAACTTTTCCATGTCACAAAAAACCAGTCCGATATGGCAAGGATTTACGGTGCACGAAACTATCAACGTGCAGTAACAATAGAACACGTGTTCCAATTTTTCTTTTCAATGAAGATAGCACATACGTCATTCTAAAAAAAAAAAAAATGTCTCTCTTTCGTATAAAAAAAGGTATTTCATTCATTGCATTATTTTCAAATACCTAACGCAAGTTTTATAAAATAGAAACATCTTTTTTTCAAAAAACGAAAAAGGAAAATTTACATTTTCTTCTTGGATTTTTTTTACCTGTTGTAAGGATCTTTAGTTAACTGTGCCTCGAGATCCGTCCTGAGACGAACTGAAGAGTAGCGCTGCCTGCCCTAACGATATGAATTTTATAAAATACCGAAATGATTTTTTCTTTCTTTCTTTTCAATATTGTAAAAAAAAAATTGAAGAATTATTACTGAAAAGTAAATAAAATTTTTTTTCAATATTCGAACAGATTTTATCGATCGAACGAAATTAATTTTTCAGAAATGCTATTCGCAATTCTCCATGTGGAAAATTGTTGTTGACTGGCTATTTCGCCATATTGCCATTTTCACTTCTAGAAGAACGTATACATATACCCGATGAAATCTGGACCTTGTTTTTTAGCCTTTTATCTTTCAAGTCCCTGAAAAAGAAAGATGGCGCTCTATACGGTCGATATAATTGCTTGGAAAAATTTACCGGTCGAGCGTAACTCCTACGATGGAGTCTTGCTCTAATACAGATTTATGAGCCCACCCCCCCTTTCTAATATTTAGAGCCTCGGTAGAATACAGCTATTATAGTGAAAATTTACACTGAAATTGGAATGTTATTTGTAAATCTTGTTGGCATTTCTGTCACTTACGTACGACTAAAACTTACAAACAAACCTTGAATAAAAAAATATTCAAATTTACTGTTGTTTAGTATGTAAAATGTTTGTTTAAATGACACACGTTTTTTGTATTCCTTGGGAAATAGAATTAAAAAAAAAAATTATACACGAGGGAAGAGAATTGCTTTTTTCGAGGACATAATGTTTAAACAAGATTCACCTTGTTGAGAGAAATTCCTTTAAGCTTAACTTGGAGATAAGAAATAAGAATTAACATAGTCGTTAAGATGAAACTGGGTTACTTAAAAACAAGTCTCCCTGTGCATAAAATCTTGTCACGAGTTAAATTATTTTCCTAATTGATATTCACACCAGCGATTTCTCATTAATTGAAAATAATTCATTTAATTATTTAATACCAGTCAAAATTATTTAACATTCTTATTTTTGCTACGAAAATTAATAAAACTTGCAATAAATAAATAAAAATAATAAAATAAATAATAAAAATAATAAATTTTTGTTATTAAATTCATAAAATTATTATACCATCAATTTACAAAATAATGTAATTTTTTATTATGAATAAAAAAGTATTATTTTTTTGTTAAAATATGTACTTTTTTATTCAGGAGTAAAAATAATACAAATATTCAATTATGAAACAAAAATTTGTGGAAATATTTTTTTTTTTTAATATACAGGTGATATTGAAATGTATATGAACAATTGAAGTATTTTATAATATGTTTATCAAAGAAAAATAATTTTGAAGGTTTTTGTTGAAGGTGACAAATATATATAAACGTGCATATAGTCTAGTATGTTCATAAAAATTACATAATGTTATATAATAGAATATTTGTTCGCAGTTTCGATATTACGTTATATTTGAGTGACACGTGTAAGATAAATATTTAAATTAAAATGTGTGATAATTTTTTTAATAAAAAATATATTGGTAATTTTTTAATTTACGCAATATCAATATTAGAGAATGACGAAATGAATGAATAAGTATTCTCTTTTTCATCCTTATATAGCTCAGTTATTTGTTATCAGTGAAATAGTTATCATCAAATATGTCTAAAACTGCAAAAATTTTTATCACTACCCTCTGTCTTCTACTTTTAGTAGAAAATAGTTGGTCACAAAGTACAAAGGTAAGTTTTCAAGGCAATTTTTAAATTTTCATGCAAGTATATTTATTACAGAAAAATTTTTTTGTTTCTTTTAAATTATAGTTTACATTCTTTTTTTTTTTTTGTAATGTGAATTGAAAAATTTTTTCATGATTCAAATTTCTTTTCAGCCAAAGAAGAATGCTTCTATAAAATTTCCTAAGGAATTAAAATTAAATAGGAAAGAATTAAATAAAATGGTATTGACTATTTCTGTTAATAATTTATTTACAATATTAAAGACCACCTCTTGTACAATATTGTAAAATTAAAAAATTTTTTTAGACTCAGCATGACTTATTTTTGAGAGCTTTTCAATGGTTGAAATCACAGGAGACTGTTTCAGGAAAGGTAAACTTATTAATTTTCTATTAAGCAATGTTAATAAAATATATAAAAAAATAATAATAATTAAATAATAGAAATTTAAATATAATAATTATAAAAATAAAATTAATATAAAAAAAGTTTTATCTTTGTCAATATTGAACATTTTTTATACTAATGTTAAAAAGTTGATTTCAATATTTAATTAGCTAAAATAAATTACTTTTTCAACGTATTTCATTCACAATGCATACTTTTATTTTCAGTCTAGGGAAGAATTGAAGAAAACTGCTTTTTCTTGGCTTAAGAAAATGTTGAAATACAAGGTATTGACGAAATTAATAAATTAATTGAGTTTTTTGCTATAATTATCATGTTTTTTTTTAAGTTTAAATATTAATAAATTAAAAATTTTTTTAGTCGAAGTTTGCGCGTACTACAACTAAGAATTCAACAAGAGAGAAAATAAAAAACGACCCGGTAATGATTCTTATTAATTATTTCTTCTTTATTTCTAAATAATTAATAAAGTTTCAAATTTGTTCTTAACTTATAAAATGTTTTTGCTTTCAGCTCTGGAAACAAAATAGTCTCGAGTTATTTAATCAATTAAAACCAGATGGAAGCAATTCGAAAAATAAGGTAATGACTGTAATAATATATTATTAAATGAAAAATAAAATAATATTGTTAATTAGGTAAAAAGAAAATTGAAAATTAAATCTTCTCTTTTAGTCCAAGGAGAAAGTTAGTAAACCTTCAGAACTGGGCGATTTGGTTATCAAGGTATGATAATATTTTAGTTTATAAAAACGTATATTTATATCACAGACTATTATATTTTCAGTTTTATATCAAAAGTCTGTAATCGTTGATTTTCTTTTTTAGTTCAGTGCGGAAGAAGATAAAAAAAATAGACTCGATCTGTCATCAATTGTAGTACGTAATCTCTAATATTTTCTTCTAATTATATATTAAAAGATTCGAAAAAACTTTTTCAACTGAATTTTCACTTGAGTGAAATTAATTTATTATATTTTCTCTTTTTCAGTTTTCATCAGATAAATCTAAATTTGCTTATTTTCCTCACAATGATAAATAGAAATGATACAAAAATTGAGCAAACATTTGCATGATATAAAAGAAAAACAATTTAATCAGTATTACTAAAATGGATATTTTGTCATAATTAACGGGCGAATCCAAATTTTTAAAGGTATATAATTTATGTTAATAAATTTCAAAATAAAATTACTAAAAAAGGTTTTTTCATTTATTGATAATCCTCTCTAAATCTGAATTAATAATGTCCTCTTCAGATCCAAATTAAGTTACCAATTTTTACTAATAAGTATTTTAGTATCTCAGCATCTTTTTACAATTTAAAAAAACTGAAAAAATTAATGTTTTGAAGTTTTTTTCAAGAGTTAAAAACTTACAAGTATACATTTTATTTTATAAGAAAAAAAAAAGAAACATGTTACATTTTATAAAATATTTTTCTATTTACTTTTAACAGGTATAGTTTACCATTTTTATATTTTTATTTTTTCAAAATATTAATCATCGATGAATAGAAATGAGACAAATTATTCTATTTTTCAGAATAAAATTAGAATTTAGGATATACAATATAATTATTTAATGTTTAATCATTATTTATATGCATAATAATTTGTATTAACAGTTGTGTTTTCACAAATTGGATCTTTTATACACATGTACTATTTGGAATATACGTAAATAATTTCGATTCTCATGGAATCGATAAATTAATATTAGAGATATGCTAATACTATAGTAAAATTTCTAATTAAATATTTACTTTATTATTATAGTGTATAATTATGATATACTTTGAATAGCATATTAACGGATAACAGCTGATTCAATAATGACAGTCAATTAGTGATTGACATTATTTTCTATATGTATATGTAAGCTTTTTACAACATGTGGCTTCTGTATTCTGAATATATTTATATGCACCTGTAGTTTGTTATTGGTTTCTTATTTTTTATTATTATTTTATTATTATTTTATTATTATTTCATTATTATTTTATTATTATTTCATTATTATTTCATTATTATTTCATTATTATTTAATTTAATTATTATTTCCTTATTATTTCATTATTAATTTTTCCCATTTTTTAATTATTTATTAATTATCTCGTGTGGAAATTTTTTGAGTCCAGGTAAAGTCTTATTCAAGCCTCGATAAGGCCAGGTCTGAACCTAGTTAGGCCCTAGTAGAGACCAGGATGAAGCCTTATTTAAGCCTTGATATGGCCAGGTCTGAACCTACTTGGGACAGACTGAAGCCCTATTTAAACCTTGATAAGGCCAGGTTTGAATCTAGTCGGTCCCTAGTAGAGGCCAGGACGAAGCCCTATTTGAGCCTTGATAAGGCCAGGTCTGAACCTAGTCGGGTCCTAGTAGAGGCCAGGACGAAGCCCTATTTCAGCCTTGATAAGGCCAGGTCTGAACCTAGTCGGGTCCTAGTAGAGGCCAGGGCGAAGCCCTATTTGAGCCTTGATAAGGCCAGGTCTGAACCTAGTCAGGTCCTAGTAGAGGCCAGGACGAAGCCCTATTTCAGCCTTGATAAGGCCAGGTCTGAACCTAGTCGGGTCCTAGTAGAGGCCAGGACGAAGCCCTATTTCAGCCTTGATAAGGCCAGTTCTGAACCTAGTCGGGTCCTAGTAGAGGCCAGGACACAGCCCTATTTCAGCCCGTCCAGGGCCAGGCCTGGCCCTAGTCAGGCCAGTCGGATATTTCCACTTTTCTGCATTAAATTTATCGTCTTTGAGTTTAATTTTAATTTAATTTTTTTTTACAATTTTCTAAAAAATATTTTGGTAAATTTGACGGGATAAAGTGTAACTATTGTATGAAAATGTAAAACGTAATTTCACTGCAGGTAGAAAGCGACCAAAATTTTCAAAGGTCAGTCGTCTGTGAAAAATGCATATACAGTCGTATATATGATTATATTATATAATATAATCTCGTTCCGTCTTCCTCATCTCATTTTCGTGTATCATCTTTTGATCCTCTTGAGAAAATTTACGGTCGGAAAATAAAGAGAATGGATTTCTTAATACTACATACACATACGTATATATATATATAATAAATTTTTTGACGAAAAAGAAAATAGGAAAAAATTGCATAAGCACTCAAATCTTTTTCTTCATTTCTCTCCGCCTCGTTTTCTTCTGATTGTCTCGAAGCACTTTTAGTTCCGCCATCATATCATCTTGAGAAAAAGTTACCCACTGCAACAGTGAGCGTAAGGTGTACCGGAGCGGCTTTTGTTTTTTGAGAGCAATCGTGCGATAGAGATCGACAATTTCGTTCCGCCGCAGAGAAACCAATCTCTCTATTGGACGATTTGTGTAGAAAAGAGAATGCTATAGGCAATGTGCACGTCCCGTCAGCGACGTTGAGAACGTTTTAATATCGCCCCAGAGTCTCCATGGTAGCGAGGAGGGCCACTCCTTTTTCTATTGCGACCCACCTCTCTCTCTCTCTCTCTCTCTTTTTCTTTTCTTTACTTGAATTTTTCTTCTTTTTTTCCTTTTCTTTTGCCCTCTCTTTTGCAAAAATGTTAAGAAAAAAAAAATTGGAAAAATGGGTCGAGCAACGGTCACTTTCACGGATCAGTTGCTTAATGGTATATTCGGCATCACATTCCCCGCATATTCGATAACCGCAAGTTCTTACCATCGACGTTTCTTTCACTCATATTTTTATCCATAAAAAAAAATTCAATTCAAAATAATTTCCATCGAAATTGATTCAAATATTTTAATTTCTTTTCGTTGACTAGAAAATCCAAACTTGAGGGAAAATTTGAAGAATGTTGTCAAGTTTCTTTTTTTTAACTTTTCCTATTTTTTTCTTTTCGTTGACTGGAAAATCCAAAATCAAGGAAAAATTTGCTGTTGTTCAGTTCCTTTTTTTTGAAAAACTTTGCTACTTTTTCTTCTTGTTGACTGGAAAATTAAAAAAAAGTTGTTCAGTTTCGTTTCTTTTTGGCAAAATTTTTCCATTTTTCGACTTAATCTTCCTTTGGATGATGTATATTTTATTCGCCCGGTACGAACAACTTCTTAGGGAAAGAGAAATTAATTCTAATTATCGGTTCAATTTTGAATGTCAATTGAAATTTGCAATCTGCATAATATGCCTATAATTTCAATGCAAGTCTGGATTTCCATACATCATACACCTTAATTAGCCTAATTCCCTTACTATACTAATTAATTCCATAACACACTTGACCTCGAACAACTAAATAGTTCAAAACCATGACAATGAACAAATTTCATCAATTACATTTCTCCCCAACGAAAAATAAATTCACAAACTCGATATTTATATTATATTTATTATTATTTCAATATTTTTTTATGTGAAAATTTTTTAGATATTTCCCAATCAAGTAAAAAAATTAAAAGGGTAAAATAATAAATTTGAAAACTGAATTCAGGAAACATTTAATAAACCATAGAACCATATATGAGAGTCGAATCACAAAAATGCATTTCACTGGCTTTTATCTCGAATTTTTTTTTCCTTTCTTTTTCAAAAATGTTGTTGCAAAAAAAAAACCGTACAGTTTTTTAGAATCACGAAATAAAATATACACTCTGAATGGAGTAATACCACTCAAGTGACAAGCATTTTTTACAGCTTTTTTCCTTCTCTATTTCCAATTTTTATTTCCATTGTATAAAGTGGGGAAATTTTTCAGTGAATGTTGGAAATTTTGTGTTTATCCAGTGAACTCAATCATCAGTCATGGTACATAATTACTGTTAGCATTAGTCTTCATCAAATTCTTCACAAAAAAAAAAAAAAGAAAAAAGAAAAAAATGTACTTTATCAAGTGAGGACATCGTGGCGCCCCTAACGAGTCTACATAACTGCTGTTATCATCAGGATCCCCCTATTATGGAGACATTTAATTAGTTTTTACCGACGCACGTAACCCAAAGATAATAGAAGTAAGCCACCTCACTTCTTTTTCTTTTTTTTCTCTCTCTCTCCTTTTTTCTCGACACTATTCCATTCCGTTTTCTCCACCTCGCACACTCAAGCATTCTGAATATGAATACAACAAAAAGAAAGTGCAATAAAATTCCCTCCCCCCAGTTCAAAACAGTTTGAAAATTTTTTCCCCAAAAATATATTATCTCCCATATGGAATAGAATTTCAAGCTATTATTTATTTGTTATATTTTATCATTCTGATAGAATATATTTTTTTCACAGAAAATTAAATTTTTTTTCATATTATTGTTATAAAATGTAAAATGAAGAGTTTTCTTTTCTATATATAGGAATAAAATTTAAAATACTAATTAGATAGTTGAAGGCAATTATTCCACAGTTATGAAAGGCAAGGAGAAAATAGAATGACTTTTTTAACGGGGAAACTTTTTTAATTTTAAAAATGTGCCAATACTATATACGAGGAAAATTACAATATTTTTATGAGATGAATGTTCCAAACTTTTACAAAGTAATTACATGAATTGCTTGCCTAGGAATTGTATATTTTCCATATAGAAACCCAAAAAAAAAACGTTGCAATTTAATGCATTATTAAGGCAATATTTTCCGATCAAATATTTCAACTAAATAATAATTTAGTAATTTAGTAAGTAATAATTTAATAATTAATTAACTAAATAATTTTCTCTAATCAATGTTTTCCATCGGAACGACGCTTTTGAAATAAAAAGTAAAAAAAAGCTGGTTTCATTAAGTGAAGTGCTACCGCAAACGCTTTTTACCCCCCACCCCTTAATTTCCTTACCTTTTGACCCAGAGGACGGAAATTTGGCACAATTATAGAAAACAATTTACCGATTTTAATATTTATTTACTCTATACGCTCTCTAATTATAAATTAGTTTAAAATAACTAATTGTTATAGTAAAATCTTTGCTGGATTTTTTCTTCAACGATTAGTAGAAACGAATTAATTATTAATAATTAATAAAAAATAACTCACTTTTAGTCGAAAAATAATGGAAAAAATAGTCAAATTTGACAAATTGGATTACTTACCAGAAATTTTTGTTATTTTAACATAAATTAAAAGTGAATTTAACTAATAAGTAATTTTTAACTAAATTATTCGTAGAAGTATTATTATTTAAATCAATAACTGACTTTTTGCTATCAAATTATTTATTTTTAATAATTAATAATATACTTGATAATATCGACATTATTAACTATATTATTAAAATTTTTCCGACTGACAGTTTCAATTAATACTATTTATTTTTAAGTTAACTAATTTAAATTTATAGAGCGGTACAAAACTGAATGTTAAATTCATAAAGAAATAAAATTGATAGAATTTGAATGCGAGTAAGGAAATAAATATTTAATAAATAAAATAAATTATTAAAATTATTAATAAATTGAAATAAATTATTAAAATTATTAATAAATTAAAATAAATTATTAAAACTATCAATAAAAATTATTATTGGTAAATTGAAATAAATTATTTATTAAGGGGTAGTCTATAAATTACGTAAGGCAATGAGGGGGAGGGGGGAGGGGGAACTTCAAAAAAATGCCTTACGTAATTTATGGACGGCCCCTAATTAAATAATATTACATATATATTAATAATACGAAATTATGAATATTAATAAATATTTAATAAACAAAATACTTATTTTCAAATGGAACAAAGTTATTTATTTGTTATTCGTAGAATTTAAAAGAATAATGAACCTTCACTCACGAATTGAGTGTCTTCTGATGGAGCTTAATTCTTATAGAATGAATTCGGCTCTCTTTAAAGTTGCAGTAGAGAATGCAATCACCGTTGAAGTTAAAGGGGGGCCCCCCGGTGGAGGGGTGGAAAAAGGCGATAGACGTTGAGAAGTTTTCAATTCCACAGAAGGCTAAAGGTCGATTGGAGGAAGCAAGTGAAAGGATAACTGAACTCGGTCTCGACTAGTGCGCCAAATTGCTTGAACAGGAAAGACAACAAGGTTTTGTCCCTCCTCTCTAAGTATATACTCTCTTTCTTTCTCCCTCGCTCTCCTCGCCTCTTCCTTTTTTTTTCCCACCGGGTGTTGCTTGTCAGAAAGACGAGAGTTGAACGAAAATGAAAGCTCAAAAGAATGAATAAAAACAAAAGAATTACACTCGAGGAGAAAATGAGAAAAAGAGAGACTGCGAGTGAAATAGAAAAGAGTTAGTGTAAAAAGAAAGTTCATAAATGATGTATTACAATGGAAAAGAAGAATTAAATTTTGTGTGTTGAAAGGAGAGAGAAAGAAAGAGAGAGAGAGAGAGAGAGTCAAGAAAGAAAAACGAAATCGTTTAGGGGAGGAATTTTTT
>JUFY01021182.1:20184-32156 GCA_001855655.1 Leptopilina clavipes | reverse complement strand
TTTTTTAGTCAATACGTCTGTCGAGAGTTTGCAATGGTAGCTGGTACAAGTGCGACTATTATTATCGTGAGCTATCGGTACAATAAGATTTTGTGATTTTGCAACCGAGACAATATTAGATTTGTCTAAATCACGTAACAAGAGTCACGGGTTTATTATTAAAAGCACAGACTGACAATTATCAATCAATAATTTTTGTTGATTGTTGAAACCATTATTTTTGCTTCATTTAACTTTCTCACGTTCAAAGAAGAAGAAAAATCATTCAACCGAAAATAATTAAAAAAGAAAATATTTTCATTAACTATCGTTTTTAGTAGAAATATTAATTAAAAATTACAAAGAAAAATACATGATTATGTAAATGGGTATTAGTCATCACAAATGAATGCAAGGGTATTTTAATAAAAAGTTTTAATTCATATGCATGCGATGACAGTTTGCAAAAAGGAGAGAAAACTTTTTATTAATCCAGTAAATTGATGATGACACAAAATGATAATGTCATCTCCACTGGGTACACAAGTGAGAGATCATCCACCCGTAAATTGTCTGCATATCTTGCAAGCTCGAGAAAACAAGATTTTCAAATGACTTCACCCAGAATTTCAATTTGAAATTGAATTTTCAAATATTGCGATATCAAATAATTTAAATTGTTTTCAAGACAACTAAGTGACGGAGGAATTTAATTTTCACTATTTTGTATTTTTTCCACATCACTATAATGAATGAAAATAACAATAAAAGTAATTATTATTCTGTATTACAGACTTTTACTCTATCAAATTCTTACAAAATAAAGCTTGACTCAAAAGTGGATTAAATAAAAAAAAATTGTTTTCGTTTCAATAAAATATTTCATTTTAATTTGAAATTGGCAAAATTTTACACCTTCTCAGCGATTTTTTGGGGGAATTTAATGTCCTTTGAATTAAAATGTGTGTGTTTTCTTTTTTCTTCTTATCATTGCTTAACGCTTGGGCTTCTCGTGTTCCTACATTTGAACGCTCTTGAATACGTCCTGGTTGCCGCGGATACGTGATTTTTCCAATTTCCTTGGTTTGCTAGGGTCGCGTAGCACTTCCATTATCGGAACCTCCTTTTCTCAATTTTATCATCGCTTTCTTCGATGCAAGAGTCTTGTCGATTCTCCTGACCTCATTTTTTTTTCTATTTTTTTTTTTTTTTATATAAAACTCTCCCCATAAAAAAGAGAAAATCAGAAAGTGATCCTTATATGATACGTTACACGGTACAATAATTCGATAAATAATCGTTTCATAGAGTAAGATTAAAAGCTTTCTATGTATATATAGTCAAACAAAACATGAAAAGCAAAGGATGAATGAATGGAAAAATATTGAACAATTTGATTTTTGATTTTTAAAATTACTGAATAAAATTTTTATAGAAAAAAATATTAACTTATTTGCTCACAAGATAGAGAGGAATGCGCAATAATATAAAAATTATTCTGAATATTTCCCACAGTCTACTCTATCTATGGTCACAAAACCATTTTAACGTTAACGACTAATTTACCCGAGCGTTAAGGTATAATTAACTTGAAGTAATTTGAGAAACTTTGTTACAAATAAATTAGAAATTCTAGACATTGTTGTCACTTGTAAATCGGTCATTAAAATAGCAGAATAAATTAGCAAAAAAAAAAAATTTACTTACTATTTTTTAAATTAATATTATTTAAAAGTTAATATCAATTAACTCAATATTGAAATAAAATTAATTAACTTAATACTAAAATAGTATAAATTATCTTAATATTAAAATAATATTAATTACTTCAATATTAAATTAATATTAATTAATTCAATATTAAAATAATATTAATTACTTTTATATTAAATTAATATTAATTAACTTAATATTAATTTAATATTAATTAACTTAATATTAAAATAATATTAATTAACTTAGTCAATATTAATTAATTGAATACTAATTGTACCTTGATATTCACTGATACTTATACTCTGTCCACTTCATCTCGATTATGAGCAACGAATTCTCTTTCCATCTATCGGACAATTGCAGAACATATTGGCGCGAAATTCAAATTTAATGAAACAAGAAAGCGAACTAAGTAAAAATAACTCTTGGAACAATATTGATTCAATATTTCCACATTGGCCCGTTATTTGAAATTTATCTCCCAATTGGTCTCCCAATTGGTCCAATTTTACACTAATTGTATTTTTTTCTTTAGGGAAAGTAGATACCAAAGCCAAGTATCGAATTTAAATTTTAAAACACTGACTCAATATTAGCGGAAGTTTTATTTTCCTTTATTTATCAACTTTCTTGTTTCAAATTTGAATTTCCCGCCAGTATAACTCTGTAAATTGCCGTCCAGATGGCGTGAAAATCCTCTCGTAAACGAGATGAAGTCAGTGGCACTTGATTACATTATGTCCATTGTCAGTTAAATAGGGTAAATAATTATATATTGTTTATTCATATAATAATTGTTGCATGTAGCTACTCAATTATTATTTATTTATCATTAGTTATTGAATTATTATTGATAAAATGAATATTATTTTTCCTTGAGAAAATTCTTTCAAAATGAAAAATTGTCCATCTGCTTCGGATGCAACCCTTAAAAGCAATTGTGCCAATGTCCAATAACAAAAATCAATTCTGAAGGTCGCGTGGGGGCGAACGAGGAAGAGACCAAGAAAAAGAAGTGGAAGACTTTCTTGGGGGCAATCGAGAGAAATTCTTTCTCTCTCTATATATATAAAGTGAGGTGGTAATTTGAGAAAAGAAGTTCGATCAAGCAGAATATACGATAGGGAGTGTCGTCCACGTCAAGTCATCCAGAAAGGGAACGGAGGAAAAGCTAAACTTGAACGAGCGCAAACAATGGCTGGTTAGTTTCGATGGGTTCATAGTGTGTATTATATACTTGGGTATTTGTGATACTATAAAGATTGCGGATCCCGCACGAACGAGCGGCAGGAAGGGATCGTCGTAGGGGAGATCAGAGTATCGCCATAGCTAATCGTACCACCCAAGGTGGCACAGATTGAGAGCCCCCATCAACACACATCCTCCTACTGACAGGCCCGATAAAACCAAGAGCCACGGATACACCATCGACTCCAATCATCACGATATAGGCTGATTGTGTGTTGTCTACCAACTCCAACAGCGAGAGAGAGAGAGAGGGGCAAATATATTGTTTTATCATCGTCGTCTCTGAAGCACCAGCGACCGCCATTTTTTTCAAGCTCGTCGCACGTCCCCATTAGAGCACGTCGCACGGCACTTCCGGTCAACCGGAAGTCACAGTCCATGTGAACGGGCTCAGAGCGTCTCGTCAGGATCCGCGGAAATAAACATGGAAGTCGCCACTGAATTGTACGTATTACTTTCACTTATTTTACTTTTCTAATCAACTTCCCCCACTTAGTTTTTGCTAAAAAAAAAAATTAAGTCATATTAGAAAAAGTGACTAAACATTTTTGAATTTTCCCCGAGTTAATTCTACAAACCCCAATTATAATTCTCTATAACAAGAGAAAATTTGCTTCTTCAATGTTATCCAACTGTTCTGGATTCTGGAACAGTAGAATAAGACTGTTATGTAACAATGTTCTTGTTATGTTACAAAAATGTTCTTGATATTTTGTTCTGGAACTGTTCTGTAACATTCATTCTGTAATTGTTCCAGAATATTCTAAACGTTTTTCCGTTTGTTATATAACTGTGCCATAACACTGTTATATAACGCATCTAGAACCAAATTATCATTTTATTACATGAAGGAAAATTAGATCTTCATTCTGGAACTGTTATACTAATTAATCTATGGCGAAGGTTCTTTAAATTTTGTTCTTTCCTTGTTTTAGAACTGTGCCATAACAGTTGTTGTGTAACAAGTAACTTCTTGTTCTGGAACAATGTCGTAACACTTACATAACATTTCCAGAACAATGTTCTCGTTTTATTATATAGAAAAAATGTTGATCTTTCTTCTTGAATCGTTTAGTTGATCTAGAACTTATAAGTCATAATTGTTCCCTTCTTGTTCTAGAATTGTGTCGTAACACTTACGTAACATTTATAGAATAATGTTCTTCTCATGTTACATAGAAAAATTGTAGATCCTTCTTCTGGAACCGTTCTAATAATTTATCTAGAACATAAGTCACAATTGTTCCCTTTTTGTTCCAGAATTGTGTTGTAACATTTACGTAACACTTATAGAACAATGTTCTCCATCTGTTATATAAAAAATGTAGAACTTTTTTCTGGAACCGTTCGCATAGTTAATCTAGAATAACATAAGTAACAATTGTTCCCTTCTTGTTCTAGAATTGTGATGTAACACTTACGTAACTTTTATAGAATAATGTTCTCCTCATGTTACATAGAAAAAAAAGATCCTTCTTCTGGAACCGTTCTAATAATTGCTCTAGAACATAAGTCACAATTGTTCCCTTTTTGTTCCAGAATTGTGTTGTAACATTTACGTAACACTTATAGAACAATGTTCTCCTTTTGTTATATATATAGAAAAAATGTAGAATTCAGATCAAAAATTGATCTTTGTTCTAGAATCGTTCTAACAATTAATCTAGAAATTCCCGTTTATTTCCTAAATTAATAAATAGATAAATAAATAAATTTTATTTATTTACTAAAAAAATTAATGGAGTGGAAAAAAAATTTAAAAAACGACAAATTTTAACGTGTGCAGTTTTCAAGTGAATGCATAAGCTGATTTTAACGAACGAATTCAGAAAATGAAATGGTTTCAAACTTTGATGGATGCTTCATACACAAACAGACTAAGTGCGTAAATGTATGTGCGCAATTGGAGCAAATTATTCAAATCAATAGAATACTGAATCTCAAGGAGCCTCTCTCCAAATTAACATTGCATTCGTCTAAGATGGAAATCGATATCCCTCATTACTATTCAGTCCAGGAGTTTTAATTAAATCTCCCTTTAGTAAAAAAAAATTTCTTTTTCCTTCTTAAATAATAAGTATTGCTTTCTATAAAATCAAAAGAAAAATTTTCACTCACTTCTCTCTCGGTCTCACATTTATTTATTATTTCCATTCATCTTTATTTAATCACAGAAAAACTTTTCTTCATTAATCAAAAAATTTACTTTAAATCAAAAAACTTTGTTGAATAAAATTTCTTTTTCTCAAAGAAATTTGCTCAAAAAAAGTTTTCTGTTCGGTTTTAATTAGTTTTCAAAACAAACTTTTCCTCTCTTTTTCTTATTTTCTTTTCTAAATAAAATTTCTTCTTTTCCCCAAAAATCCATTTTTTGAATATTTTTTACTTTTGGAAAAAACATTTTAATTTATGAAATCCGAGACTGTGGAATGCGATTTTAAGAGGAAAAACAATATTCTGTATGTTGTGTTTTTTTTATAGTTAAAATTCGTTTCCGGTAAAGTGAGAATAAATTGTTGGTGACAATAATTTCCGTTTGTTTTTTTTTCAACTATCGTTGCAAAATGAGGAAACAACGAGTTGCTGTCAACGGATAAAATTTCAGAAATTATCACCCATCGTAGGTTTATTCGTTTTTTTTTTCTTTTTGAAATTATTACGGTCTCGTCATTCGAGTTAAAACACGTGTTACAAACTCATGCCAACTTTTATACTGTTTTGTTTCATCGTTCGTTAAAATTAAACCAACCAGCCAAATTGACGATTGTACAACAACCTCTCACATTATTTATCAAAACAATACACGAAAAAATAATTAATTCACCGATCTTTAATATTATTTTACCATATTATACATTTTTTATTAGTTTATTTACAAGAATTTGTATTTATATTTATATTTTATTGATTAATTTACTTATATATTTATATTTATTTTTATATTTTATTTATGTATTTATAATAAATTTTTCCATATTTTGTAAATTAGAAAAAATTGTCTTTTTTGTGCTCTTAAAATGATTAGTCGGTTTTATTTGAGATGAAAAATAAAGATTAATTAGAAAAACATCATTGAGCATTGTTAATGAGCAATCGTTTGGATTTTCCTTTGAATGCGAGACCAATTTACAATCGTTAAATATTAAGTATACGACTAATTATTGTATAAATTCTTGTATAATCGCAATGTAAAATCTCATTGAGTCGATTTCATTTGTCATGTGTGTTTTACTATTCATTGTGTCGGGCGTTATTTAATATTCACACGGAAGTGTGCGACGAATAATAATCATGGCCATCGGTTAAATGATAAATCTTGTTGTGACGTTTTCTAAAGCACTTCTCGTAAAGCAAAGGGAAAGAAAATTTGTGGGTGGAGTAGTGCATCAGTAAAGTCTCAAATAATTTTCAACCCCTGATACATCAGAATTAAAAAAATTTACAAAAAACTTTACAATAAATAAATAAATAAATAATTAAATAAATAATATAAAATAAATAATTAAATAAATAATATAAAATAAATAATAAAAAGAAAAAATTAAATTGAAGGCAAATAAAGGTTTTTGATTATTTTTTATTTTTAAATATAAATTTAAAAATAACAAAATAAATCTTTAAAAAAAATATTCTTAAATCTCAAAAAAAAAATTTCGTCTAAAATATATAAAATCGGAATTAAGATCTAAATTTAACATATATATTCTATTTCATATTTTTTATCTTTTAGATTTTAATCCTGAATTGAATTACGAATGTTATTTTTCAAAAGAGAGATTTATTTCCCAATATTATTTTCAAACACTGCTAAAAATAAATACAGAAAAAAACCAAAAAATTTCCGACCTAATGGAAAGTTCTCGGTTTATTGCCGAGTGGGAGAAATTTGATTAGATTGGATTAATTAAAATCGATTTGCGAGAAAATTGATAACTCAGCGGAAATGTTATCACGAATGCAAGAATTGAAAATTCAGATTTAACTTCCGTATCAAATACACCTAGAAAATTAGTTCATTTACTTTCAATAATTAAGTCAAATGACTGTATTACATCTATATATGTATTTTTCTACACTTAAAAAAATTAAAACCAATCTTTCTTCTTTAATGTTTTAAAATTCTAATCAGGCAATGAGTTATTAATATCAAAGTATAGGTTCATTATCCAATAAACTGGAAAATTTGCTGAATATAGGAAATTAAACCCTATAAAACTGCAGAGATTGTGGAAAAAGTGATTAAAAATTTCATTCAAATTTTTTTTTTCTTCTTCCTCTATGAGAAAAAAATGTCAAAATGTATGTAATTTCAGGTGTGAATTTTTTGAATTCTATATAAACGATCAATAATGATAATTTATTCATGAGATTTTTATATACCAAGACAATTTCTTGTTTCTTTCTTGATAAATTCCATTAGTCTGGAAATAACTGGATATTTCCGAAGAATCTTTGAATACTAATTTCTTTTTTTGTGTTTTTTTTTTTGTACACAAAAGTTGAGATGATCGGAGAAGAAAAACTACTGAGTAAATATATATATATATAAAGTGAAATTGAGAAGTTAGGAAAAGTGCTTTCCATTTAATTCTGAACAAATGAAGTTTTTTTTACTCTTTTTCGTCTTCATCTTTTTTCCTTACAGTTTTTTCTTCATCTGAAGAGAATAATTAAGGTCATGGCACAGATTTTAGCATACGCGCTTACAATTGTTAGTCATCCACAAGTATTTTCTTCAAAGAAAAAAAGTATTAAAATGAAAAACGATATTCACAAATTTTGCCCCTCCCTTTTTTATTAACATTTTTGCTTAATTTTAATTATAATTTTAACATTTTTGCTTAATTATAAATAAGCAAGAATGTTAATAAAAAAGAGAGGGGCAAAATTTTTGAATAATCTGAAAAAAATTGAAAATAATTTTCTTTAAAAAGGAAAAATTGGAAAAAAATTATTTAAAAAAATCGATTTCAATTCTCAAGGATTAGAATGAGAAAAAATTGAAATATTTAATTTTAATGATGATTTGACAAATTGTTTTAAAATCAAGACGAAAGATATTTAATCTGTAAGAGTGAATTCTACATATATATTTATACGAGATTAATGACATTTCAAAACAGGTTCAAGTTTTCGAGGAGACAAAAAAAACGATATAATCAATATGACTCATTCGCCTTTAAACAAATTTGAATAAATAAATGTTGAAATTTATATTTTCCCACCTGCATTAAAATTTCACAATTTCGTGAGTACAATTCTTTGTTCGCTATTGAAAAATTTCTAAAATTGTTTTTTCTTCATTTTACCTTGAAATCAAAGTTCACCTTGATGTCAATCTTAATTTAAGTTACGGAAATAAATTAAAACCTATAATGTCAAATTAGAAAAATAAAAATGAATCTAATATGGAGAAAGGGAAAGAAAAATTGAAAATGAAGTTGAGATTTAAAAATCCTCTCATTTTAATATAACTAAATGATTTTCATTAATTCTTTTTCAATGATAAAATCGTTTCACTTTAGTTTCATTTAAACTTTCATTATATACAGTTTCAAATAGACAATCGATCTGATGCAATTATTACCGTAGTATCAAAATCCACTTGTATTAATTCAGGAAGTAATTCCTATTCATTAGTTAAATAATCCAATTATCGTTTTAATCATTCCGTTTGAATTTGCAATTAATGACAAAAATGTTTCATTTCATATTATATATGTATATTTTAAAATGAAGATAAAAAATAAGTTTCCCATGTAAATTAAAACTAAAAAATAATTTATTTTATTTATTTTTATTTCGACTTTTTTTATTTTGTTTGTCTAAAAAAAAAAAATCCAAGCAGCACTTTTTTTTTCCTAAATGCGATAAACTTTATTTGCGTCTGTTAATTGAATTTTATTTATTTGTTTATTTCGTGCGATGTAAAAAAGCAACATTTTCACATCAAAGGAAAAGGGATTTGAAGTCACGAACATTTTTTCTTTTTCCCCTTTTTTCTTTTTTTTTTGATTCGTGGAATGTTGACAATTGAAAAGCTTTGCTTATTCTGAAGAGGAGGAAACTTTTGATTGGTATACGTTTTGCATATATGCAAGACCTGGAATTAATGAAGAATCGAATTTCGATATACTGGAAGTATATAGAATATGAGCGCAAAAAGAAAGTATTGAAAGCTTTTTTTCACCTATTGTGGCAAATGCATATTTTGCAAACACCCAAGGGAAAATCGCCTTTAACTTTGTCACACTTTACACTGTCCTGAATCTTCATTACGAATAAGAGCAAATCAAGTGCAAAAAGATGATTTTTGCCAAGTTGGCACTTTGCCTCAAAGACATTTCTGATGGTTAAATCGCATACACACACAAACACACAATTCACGACGCGATAATTCGTCAAAAATTTTCACCCATTAAAAAATATTTACAATTCATTTATTTTATTTAAATAATTTCGAGGCTGATAAATAATTGTTTTCGACAAAAATAACAAAGATGCGGGTGTAAAATTTTTATTTTTCATTTTTCGTTTATTTGACTTTAAAAAATTATTTTAAAATATTCATTTTTTCTATTCCTTCTGCAAAATTATATTTAACAGAGGATTTTATTTGAAAAATAAATATTTCAATTTCGTCAAAATGGTAAATTAATTTAATGAAAATATTCAAAACATTGTGTAGGATAGATTTTGTGCGGCAATAATGGGTAAATTGTTACGAAAGTGAAGATTTATAATTAATTTATTTCTGTGCATTTAAATGATTCGTATTTAAATGAATCACCTCATCAGCAAATCGCTTCAATTTCAATTTAATCTCAAGCGAAAATCAATTCTATTATCAATCCACAGCATTCCGATTATTTTCGAGAAAACAATAAACATTTTGATTTATTTATTACAATAATAACGTTTCCTCACGCTGATATTTTAATCCCAATGGAAAAAATAATTTCCGTTTTTTTTCGAATTTTTCCAAAGGAACAAAATTTTCCTTTATAATAACTAATTAATGCATTTTAGGAATATTTATAAATTTATGAAAATTCATCCATTTAGTAAATAAATAAATATATTCATTTTAATTTTTTTAATAAATACATTTATTTATTTATTTTGTTTCATTTATAGAGTCAGGAAAGAAAATAAGAGAAGAAATTCGAATAAAAAACGAAAATTGCAAAAATTAAAGCTAAAAATTGAGAGATAAGAAAGTGAGGAAGAAAAAAATAAAAAAAAAGAAATTG
The DNA here is from genome assembly GCA_001855655.1 of Leptopilina clavipes. Classification (NCBI taxonomy): domain Eukaryota; kingdom Metazoa; phylum Arthropoda; class Insecta; order Hymenoptera; family Figitidae; genus Leptopilina; species Leptopilina clavipes. Next base: position 21,960 of record JUFY01021182.1, on the reverse strand, counting down.
AGAGATTTGATTGTAAAATAGCCTAGAAACTTACATTCTTTTAAAATGAAAATCGCTTTTTATTTTTCCAGAAAAAATTTGCATAATACCAAAATTCACTTAGAACTTTAAGTCGATTTCCACTTTTATTTTTCACCGAATCAGCAAATTCTTTTGATATCTCTAAATTATAAAAAGCGTTCACGATTATACAAAAAAGATTCTCAATTTTTACATCATAATTTTTAAGATAATGACGACCTATTTGTTAATAAGATATGTATAATATAAAAAAATAAAAAAATAAATTAATTAATTCCAAAATGCAATAAAACTAAAATTTAGGCAACAATACACATAGCACAAAAAAATAAATTCATCAACAGTTATAAAAAGGATAAATAAATAAATTGATAAAAAGTTATAAAGGCTGAATAGATATAAAGAAAAAAAAATCGTAAAAAAAAGAAAAACCTTTGTAAATTTTGAAACACTATATTATTTTTTTGAAAAATCAGTAAAACTTATATTATTGAAAAAAATCTATTCAAATATCACCTACAATGGATGGACATTAATATTCTACGGGCAATACATATTTAAATCACGTAATTTACAATTGAATGTAATTTAATATTGTGAGATAAACTTGTCATAACTGTATGCATTGAATGAAATTATTTTACACACATCAAAGAGTCCATTTGTAAGTTACGTGATTTGACAGTGTATATGTATATAATATATATATATGAACATCTATTCTCACGATTACATTCATACTAAAATTGTTATGAGAGGCTTTTGTCATTTTACAAATTGGGTTACACTTTATACCAGGTAAAATCGATTCCAAAATTCAACAAGCAAAACGATATTCAATTTCATTTCTGACTTTCTATATATATATATATGAACCAAAATATATAAAAAATAGAGAAAATTCTGAAATTTTCATTTTTATTTTTATTTCTACAAAATAATAAATAAAAGATTGTCCCAAAATATCTTTATAGAAAAAATAAAAAAATTGTAAATAAATATATTCATATTAATAAATCAATTAAGAAATAAAAATAATATTATAATATTATTTTTAATCAATAAATTAATAATTCATTATAATTTATAATTTACTAATAAAAAAAATTTTTAGTCCTATAATAAATAATGTATAAAAAAATATTCAAATATAATTTTTGTTTTTTAATATTTTTTCATTTCCTTTTCATAAGGATTATTTTAATTCTTTTATATATTTTATTTTTCCTCGAAATTTGCATTTCAATCAAATAAAAAAAAAAATATAAACAGAGAATGTGAAAAGTGGCATTAAGATTATAGTAGAAAAAAAAATTCGTATTTGTAAATTGAAAAATTGCGCGTCGTTTTTATTCAAGAGAATATCATTGTGAATATTAATATCTTCCTTCTTCAGGCTTTATTTTATTTTCATTTTACTCTTTTGACTGCATTTTATTTTAAAATGAGCATAAATATTGAAATTAGAGGAAAAATTTTAAGGCCATGTCAAAGTCGAGACGATTTTTCCATTGAGCTGCAATAGAAAAATCGCATCGACTTTGATATGGCCTTAAATGTTTTCAATTCATTTCTTCTCGTCAGACAAAAAAGAAAAATATTATAATCAGTTGAAAAAATACCGCCCTCTTTTTAAAACACATTTATTTCTTCCCTCTAAAGAGAATTATCGCAAATATTATTTATTAAAGTCTTGAAAAATAATTCTTCCTAAATAATATTATTTTTATTATTATAATGCTAATATTATTCTAA